>JAWQRP010000924.1:0-22477 GCA_033557875.1 Quadriops clusia
AGAAAATAGTTCGTGGTCATCGATTAATGTTACACCATCAATAAATTTCTTAAAAGACCAAGAGTCTTTTACAAAAGATTCATTTTGTCCAATTATAGCTTTCAATGGTTGTATTAGGAATTTAGCATATGACATTTTATTTCAAAATTAACTTAATGTCTATTATTAGTTCTGTTTTGATATACTTATAGTTAAATTTTAGTTTTTAATTTTGTTATAATATATTTTGTATCCTGATGATGCCTAAATAATAAAGGCGAAACGTCGACAAATAAATATTTTGAAAACAAAAAAGTTAAGACTCTAAATACCCAAGAAAAAAATATATAATATAAAATAATAGGTCAAAAAACAATAAAGTTTTAAAATAAATCTTATATAAGTAAAATTTATATAAGTAGAGTAAATGTAAGCACATTAAACGATTTTACAGCAACGGAGGAACACTTCGACAACGTCTTGAAATTTTGGCCCGGGATGGTTCCCGATGATTGGAAAACCGAGGCTCCTGTACCCAACCTAAAAAGCTTCGTCTTTCTCAAGTCTAAGTCTGATATCGAAGGCATCGTCATCGACGACGGCCACGACGAGGATAACGACTTAGTCGATTTCAAAGAGGGCTCTCGGATGATCATGACTTATGATAGTGTCGCCGAATTTATCAAGAACGGGCAAGTCCACCTAATCTAGAAGTTTACGATAATAGTACATTTTAATTTGGTGTACAGTTTAAAATAGGAACATGTTTACCGTAATTATCATAACTATTGTTATTACTAAATAAAAGCAAACAGGCAAACAAGTAAATACGAAAGGAAAATAAATTTAGATAGAAACTAAGCTCCGTATTTATTTAGTAATCAGCTGTTTGTTTATTATGTTAATGACAGCCGTGACGTTTCAAAGACCACTTATTTTATTTTGTTTGATTTGCTGGCTATTTAATTGTCCGGATTTGATTAAATATTTGCTCGACTATTTGATTGGCTATTTGTTCGGCTAATGAAGACATTTCCGGCGGAAACGCTCGAACGCGACCCGAACTTACCTCGACTCAATTGTTCCTGTCACGAAGCAGTCAACTTTTCCGATCAGCTGAGAGAAGTGAGGTTAGGTTCCCCATAAACACAACATATGCAATCGTCAAAGATGCAAAGTGTCCCCCCGCTGCGTTAGGCCGTATGGCCTTTTCTTAGAAATCGTCGAAATCTAGTGACCGAGGGGCCCAGTCGCTTCTTCCATTCCATCATTTAACATTTTTCTTCGTGTCGAATCTTGAATCTATTCTTAACCGTTAATCCGGGGTAAATGAACATGTGGCCGTCCCTCTTCCTGCAGTCTTTTGTTCTAGTCGCCTGGGGCTTGGGGCTTGTCTCCAGCCAAACCATGGCCTACTCTGATGGAGAGGTCGAGGTTGCTCCTTCGAATTTAGTCACCGTTGTTTTGGTAAGTCTTTTGTTTTTCTTTTTTCATTGTTTCACTTTCTTTTGTTTACTCAATCTTTTGTTTCACTGTTTTTGCCATTAAACTCTCATTTGTTTTACTGCTTTGATTATTTTACTAAGTTGATTATTTTACCAAGTTGATTGTTTTACCGAGTTGATTATTTGACCAAGTTGATTATTTTACTAAGTTGATTGTTTTACCAAGTTGATTATTTTACTAACTTGATTATTTTACTAAGTTGATTGTTTTACCAAGTTGATTATTTTACTAAGTTGATTATTTTACCAACTTGATTATTTTACCAAGTTAATTATTTTACTAAGTTGATTATTTTACTAAGTTGATTGTTTTACCAAGTTGATTATTTTACTAAGTTGATTATTTTACTAAGTTGATTGTTTTACTAAGTTGATTATTTTACTAAGTTGATTATTTTACTAAGTTGATTATTTTACCAACTTGATTGTTTTGTCAAATTGATTATTTTACCAACTTGATTATTTTACTAATATATTTATTTTACTAAGTTAATTATTTGATTAAGTTGATTGTTTTATTAAATTTGTGATAATCAAGGTTTTCCGACACGGAGACAGATCTCCAATTAAACCGTACCCGACAGACCCGTACAAGAACAGTTCATTTTGGCCAGTAGGCTGGGGGCAACTGACCAGTGTAAGTATTTTTACTAACCTTTCCGATGATATTGCTTCGACTCATTTATATTAACCGAATTTCTTTCTAATTAGAAAGGAAAAGAGCAACACTACGAACTAGGCCAATGGTTCCGAAAGCGATACTCTAACTTCCTCCCGGAACAATATTCCGAACGGGACGTCTACGTCCGATCGACAGACGTCGACAGGACTCTGATGTCTGCGGAGGCGAACTTAGCGGGACTTTACATCCCGAAAGGCAAACAAATTTGGAATTCGAACGTCACCTGGCAGCCGATCCCGATCCACACGAAACCCGAGCAAGACGACATTCTTCTGGCGATGAAGAAACCGTGCCCGAAGTACAGCGCCCTCTACGAAGAGCTGCGGCGAAGCCCCGAGATCACCAACATCAACGAACGAAACCGAGAACTCTACAAGTACTTAACGTTGCACACCGGGAGAAAGATCAAGACAATGCAGGACATGGAGTTCATCTATAGCGTCCTCAACATCGAGTCGATGTACAATTTTAGCCTTCCCGATTGGACCGCCGAGGTTTTCCCCGACAAAATGAAGCCGACAGCCGCGCTTAGTTTCGCTTTGCCGTGCTATACGAAAGAGTTAGCCCGGCTTAAAGTGGGGCCCTTCATGGCGGAGCTCCTCGACCACATGTACAACACCACCAATAGCATGAAGCACAAATACCATCGGAAACTATGGATGTACTCGGGGCACGACACCACCATAGCTAACCTACTTAACGCAATGGATCTCTTCGAATACCACACGCCGCCGTACACTAGCACAATCATGTTCGAACTATACCAAGGCGAAGGCGATTTTTACGTAAACATCCTGTATAAGAACTCGAGCATCCCCCAGAAAATGTCTCTCAGCGGCTGCGACTTCGACTGTCCCTTAACCCAATTCGCGGAGATCTTGAGCCCCGTGACTCTGCCGAGGGACGAGTGGCCCCAAGAATGCCGACTCTCGCTCTTCAGTTACCTACCGTTCTCCAACCACATCCAGGGGGCCTTTGTTTTGACCATCATAGGTGTCTTGATCCTGTTGCTCATCGCCCTCTTGATCGGGGTTATCTGCACCAAGCACCGGCAGGAACGGCAGCAGCATTTGTCTTACTTTAGAATACCAGATCGAGACGAACACGTCTAACTTACTTACTTTTAGATTCTGACTGATGACTGTATTATAATTCCGATTTATTGTGATACCTTTGTACGTATGTGCATACTTAACGCTATTCCAGGTCATACGTAACGAGCCGGGTTCGTCTTTCATTTTATGAAAATACTTCTTTTTTAGACTAATTTCTAGTATTAATTTTCTAGTTTAGTTTTTTTTGCTCTTTGTTTTATTTGGTTTTTCTTTTGCTCTTTCTTTTATTTGGTTTTTCTTTTGCTCTTTCTTTTATTTGATTTTTCTTTTGCTCTTTCTTTTATTTGATTTTTCTTTTGCTCTTTTTTTTCTTTTTCTTTCTTTTGTTTTCTTTCTTATTTTGTATTTTGTTCGTTCTTTAATTTTTTGTATTGTACATTTTTTTATTTTTTCTTTTATTAGTTCGTTTATTGACCCTTTCTTATGTCAATATTCTCCTCCCTTTTATTTTTAAACATTTATAAACATTTTTGACAAAATAAATGCTTTTAGTGTGTCAACAAGTCTTTTGTTTTTCCTATAAACCTATAAATAGCAGGTGTATACACCTGCAATCAGCAGGCCATGATATATATACGAGTATTATAGGTCAATATACAAGTATATTTTACCACATATATATATACAGGGTGTCCCAATCTCGGCGGATCGGTGGATTGTGACTTTATTACTGAAGATAGATCAACTGTGTAAATACAAAAGATATATTGCTTTAAAAAAGGTACCTTTTTAAAATATTTTTGATCTCCTAATATAATTAGGGGCCGCGCAGGGGACATCAAGTCCATTTTCTTAAATAGGCCCACACCATTTTAAATTTTTTTCTTAAATCTACTTATTTATACCTTTCCAACTTTACCGGGTTTGTAATGTCTAAAATCAATATTTTTCGAGATATTAATTTTTTTAGATAATTATTGCTCAAAATATTTCTCTACTTAAAATTAATTCTCAGAGAATCAGTTAAAGGTGGGGATTTTAAATTGATCAGTGCTTCAAGGGGAAGCTTGCCCGATGCGAATCCAGTATGTTTCACTTTTATGTTACTAAATGGGGGCTCAAAAATATGGATTAAAAACGCTAAAATTGAAATAGCACTAACTCATTTTTTTCAAATGGAATGAGATGATTTTCTTTTCATATTATAAAAATAGATTAAAATTTTTATCTTTTTGTATAACATTCCCCATACCTGAATCTAACCGATTGGGGGTTGAGGGTTCCTACATAATAATCGCACAAAATTTTTATCCACAAATACACAACAGTTTTCACCAGTTGGCGTTATTAAAATGACAAATTAAATTGACAAATACATTTTGCTGTAGAATAAAAATTTGTGCGGTGTTAATTTGACCATTGTTTAAACGATGACTTAAAAACATTCTTTATTTAAACTATAAAAAGAAATGTTTACTTTTTCTTATAAATTCTAAATAAGCGAAGAAAGTATCAACTAGGAGATATTCGATTACCTAAAAATTGCGTAAGGAAAAATTTTTTTTCTAGAAAAATCATAATCGGTAAGACTTAGGTATAGGGAATATTATACAAAAATATTAAATTTTAAATCTCTTTTTATAATATGAAAAGAAGCACTGATCAATTTAAAATCCCCACCTTTAACCGATTCTCTGAGAATTAATTTTAAGTAGAGTAATATTTTGACCAAAAATTATCTAAAAAAATTAATATCTCGAAAAATATTGATTTTAGACATTACAAACCCGGTACCGTTGGAAAGGTATAAATAAGTAGATTTAAGAAAAAAATTTAAAATGGTGTGGTGCTATTTAAGAAAATGGACTTGATGTCCCCTGCGCGTCCCCTAATTATATTAGGAGATGAAAAATATTTTACAAAGGTACCTTTTTTAAAGCAATATAACTTTTGTATTTACACAGTTGGTCTATCTTCAGTAATAAAGTCACAATCCACCGATCCGCCGAGGTTGGGACACCCTGTATACTACATGTTTTACTTTATACACGTTTTTATAATATGACTGACTGTCACATAGGAAACGCATACCTTTTGAAATTTTAGACCAAAAAACCATGAGGATGTCGATGTCTTCAACGAAAATGGTCGCCACCTGAAAAGTGCATAACAAAATTTTATATTTCACCCTGCAAAATATTTAATCCTGACCTAGAAATGCCATAGTATTTTGAATATTCAAATAACAACTTAATTTTAGTAAATTTAATATTACGTAAGTATTTCTACATTTTAATCAAAAGGTATTTGTGCTTTGTTTACAATATTTTGGCCCTCATGCTTGCACGGAATCATTGCCTTAGCGCCAGTTAATGCATTAACTTTAATTAATCGTAGAGGAATTTATTATTTCCTCCATTTTTCATTTCGGAGGATATAAAAAATTATTGCCGGTTACGAAAATAATGCGATGGGGAAATAACTAAAACAACCACGTACCGCATTTGCACTTTAATGACATTTTTTTTTTGTCATTTAATAGCCCTATACAATTATTTCCGTTGACTACCTCCATATTGTTTACCGTTCTAACTCATGGGGAAATTATTGACGATTGCCACCGAAAATAACTCTCTTGGCACCTATTCAACCCGGAGGGAAATGACTCTCTTGATCACTATTGTAGTTTTTACGCCATCGCATTTCTGGCTGTACGAAAGGAATTTTTATTGCCAGAATACTTTACAGTTGAAAAAAATAGAGAGCATTAGAATATCGTAAAATCAATGGAGAGCACGCAAAATACCCCATTTCAACAGTATCTAAGAATGTTATACTTCCCGTGCTAATGTAGAAAGTAAAAGTGAAACATCGTACCTCAGTCGGACCTAAACGTAAACATTATCAAGCAACGTGTTCAGGGGGAAAATATCATGTTAAATAAATCTTGCCAATAAATCCTTGTCACCACCTCCCTCATTCCTTTGAAATTTGCCCAGGAAATACTATCCGCAAGTTCTCTGGTACAATATTTCACATTTAATGCTTAATTATGAACCCGGTATAATAAAACCGTCCATTGTATATAGGTGGAACGGTAAAATGCCCGTTTTATTTTCGAACTTCCCTGAAAGGGTAAGAAAATCGATATAAACCCAGCTCCAAAAAATACAAAACAAATAGTATGGTCGAACATGGAAGTTTTATTGTCCTTCATTAACGGACGAAGTTTTGGCATTCATTTTTCAATTTCAGACTTTAAATAATTACGCCCCTTAGCTTTAAAGTGCATTAAGGGTAAAGTTATAGAGACAGCTAATTACTCCACAATTTTTCATTTTCCTGATCGGTTTATCGCTTCCCTGGAATTCTCATTAGACGGTCCAATTTGTCAATACTTTCTTCTTAATTTGTTCTGAATGCATTGGATTTCTTTGCCTCTGTCCTTTCCGCGAGTTCTCGAGCGTTCGAATTAATCGCAGGATTTTACATTTTAATTTCGTTTGCCTCCTTCGAAAGTGGACCAGATTTTTCAACAGTTTCACTCGTAATCTACTATGGCAGCTGGTCGATTCAAAGTTAAATTTAACCCTTGATAAATGTCTTTGTTTTTACGTCACCGCACTTATTTTAGTTTCAGTGATGTTACAAGGTCGCTTTGACGAAATTTCAGACAAAGAATGTCAAAAAATAAACTTTTTATCACATTTAAAATCCTTATTGTGTTTATGGCGCGCTTAAAAAATTCTTTACTCATTTAAGTTTAAGAGCACTCAAACACAATTTCCACGCTCATGTGCTGGTGACAATTTTCTAAGACAATTAGTTTGCGTTAGAGCACAGACACTTTCCCGACCTTACCTTTGATCTATTGTGAGCTGAACAATTCATCATTCTTAAAATGTTGTTTCCTTCATACAAGTTGTATGTAATTATCTTCTACGCCTAATACTTGTAGTTTCCCCCTTAAATCAGTAATTTTCTTTCAGGACTTTTCTGTGCGCGAAGCTTTTATATGCTTCATGTGAGAACCCTCACTTTTAACAACTTCTAAACGTTAAACGGTCTGCATCATTAATGTTTTACCATTGTTCTTCGGGTCGTATCTTCTATGTAATTAATTTTTTCTGATGGAACAAACGTTTATTTAATTAGACATTTAATTACAAAGTGATAATTATAATTATTTATATGTATAATAACATATTAAATGTGACTAAATTGCAATATGGGCCAAGAAATACTCATTTTCAAAAGTATTTTCATTACGATGTAATACATATATATATATATATGTACATATATAAAATTAGCGAACATGATTAAGTACACAATAGAGGATTTCCTAATAAAAATTGTTTGCAGAAATTTCTAGGAACAATAAAAAATAATAAAGCCTAATTTATAATTCTTATAAGGGAATATAAACTATCATGTTTTAAGAAGCTAAAGTACAACGTACCTAACAGATAAACAGCGATTATTTTTATAACAGGAATCACAAATTGGATGCAATTTTTCGAATGACTTTCGTTGTATTTGTTTCGAATTGCATAATAGTATTCTAATTTACGTAGGAAATTTAGCATATCTAACAAATTTAACGACATTTTATAATTATATAATTTTATTTTTATCCTATTTCATAAGGCTCGAATTCCATGTCGATTTTCTTCGAGGTGGAAGTAAGCTTGTCGTAATGTTGATAGTCGTAACTAATTTTCCCGACTTGCTTCAAATTTCCATTAGTGTTATTGTCATCTTTGACTTCGGTCCATTGAGTGAAATTCTTTGGAAACTTCATTTCTTCGCCGATGATTTTTGGGGATCTAATGCCTACTTCCTCTGACTTTATGCTTTTAATATATTCATTCTTCCTATCCTTTTCTTTGTCCATTCCATTATGATATTTTTCGAAGTTCGGGCTCTTAACGGGATGATTCTTTAAATTATTCGCACTCACATCATCATCGTGTTCCTCTTCATCAGGAGTGAAGTCGTTGTTCTTCTCCCGTTCTTTAGCCAAAATTTCTCTTTGCCTACTTAGAAATTTATTGCGATAATTCGCCAAATTCTTGGTGCCAACTAATTCCAACCTACTGCTGCAACTGTTAGATTTCAGAAGCTTAAATTTCACACCTTGGTAAATGTCTTCGCTAGTTTCCTTTTGCACCTTATTCGTCTTCGTGCTGCCAAATTTGACATGCCGATTTTTTGTTTCTTCGTTCTTCCTACAGGTGCATTCGCTTCGTCTTGCACTCCGTATTTCGTCCATAATCGCTTTGGTCATGGACAAGGACTTCCCATTAACATTCTTTAAGACCCTGCCACCGTAATAAGTAACACAAGTCCCTCTTTCTCTGATTTTTTCCAAGACATCCTCACTGACGTATTGATCACAACAAGGCTCATTCGTAAAGGATTCGAAAACGTTTTCGTTGCTTCCGTATTCTGAGTAATTCGAGGAATTCGATTCTGTTGCAGAACAACGATCTTTATCCGGGTCTATAGTTTTGTATCTCAACTTATTCATGTCTTCTAGTTGATCGGTGCTTTGAGATCTCTTCACTGTTCCTTCGAAGAATTGACGGACTTGTTTTACAGTATCAGGGTTGGGTAATTCGTCATCGTTTACCTCCCTGTTCACTCTAATAGGGTGATAGAAAAAATGTCTTCGCAAGGAAGGATTTTGACCATTGTCGCTGTCCCCGTTCTTCTGGATCAATTGGGTAACGTTTCTGGTCATTTTAGCGTTTTGTTTGTCCGTTTTGTGTTGTATTGTCGTCCTTATAGGCTCTATTATCACTATATTGTTGTCGATGAGAAGTTCTTGGAAGCTGTAGTCTTGCAAATATTGCATTAAACCGTCAAATTGCGATTCTTTTTCACAGTTCGCGAAGATTTTTTTTTGGAATAAATCTGATTTGACTACTCTGTATCTCACATGGTCAAACTCTGGTTCTTCGCTCACACTTTTTGACTTAGTAATTGCTTTATGCCCGACGTTTTTGTTAAATTTTGCTTTGCACTTAATTGGACTAGCTATTCTCTCCTTAACCCTGTCTTCCGTTTCGTTTCCACTGTCACTGCTCGCTATGTTTTCTCTCCTGTGTCCGTTTTGTAAATTAGTGATGTTTTCGTAGTGGTGCTCTCTTTCAAAAAAAGGATTTTCAAATACCCCTACGGTTTCCTTGACTAAAGGGGACAGCCTCCCGGGTTTCTCAATGGTTGGCTTGCGCTCAAAAAATTTTTTCGTTATTTGGACTATGTTTTGTTGCTTCTCAACCTGTTTTTCTTGTTCGCTTATGTCTTGACTTGCCTCAAATTTTTTCTTTACGTCGACGACTTTCGTCTGTACATCTACAATCTTACATTTATTTGAAGATTCTGGTTTTTCATCTTCATCTTTTTTCGTCTCGCTCTCCGTGGCGTCGGTGATCATCTTTCCCCAATAGTTCCGCATACTATCAATTTTGTCCTGATATTCCTTGTTTAGCGGCATGTTTCTTGTATTGTCCGTTTCCAGTTCTTCGATTAGGTTGTCTTGGTTTTCTAAACTTTCGTGTCCGTCTAAGCTGTCGAAATTTTCGGAATTCTGTCCCGATTCCTTTATAATATTATTCGCTGAAATGTTGATGCTCGTCGAGACGTTTATAACGTTAACGTTGTCTTTAGTTGTTACTCCAACAATTTCGGGCTTTGCTAAATTGTTGTGGTTTTCATCCAAGCCGTTGAGGGTGTCCTTAAGGCTCTTGACGGCTTCCAAAAAGGACGCTTCTTTATCTACTGTTTCTATGTAGAATTTGTCTTTGGAATTTTTAAATTTAGATTTCTGCGACTTTGGAATCTTGGAAATTTTCAGCTCAAAATCCACGGGGATGTTGCTTTGAGCGGTCACGTCAAAGTGTCGTCCAATGTTCACAATAAAGCGGTTCGTGGAAGGATCCGGCGTAGCTTTAGCCAATCTGATGTTCTTCTCACACTTGCGCAACTTGCGGTCGATTTTGTCGCATTTGCTCAAATTCTTGCTGGCTGTGATGTCGGGCAACGAATGGAATTGATTGTCTACGAGATTGTTCTTCTCCTTCCGCTTGTTCTCACCGAAGGCTCGCGAAATTTTCTTTGAAATTATCTTTTGGAGCGGCAACTTAGAGCCCTTCTGGGATTCCAAAAACTCCTTCAAGTAGTTATGACTGTGCTTTTTGGCTTCTTTCGGGGAATCCTGCTTTTCGCTACTACTGCTACTGCTGCTTTCCTCTTGAATTGAGTAATCTGAGGAAGACTCTAGTTGCAGCGGTCGCTTTCCTTTCTCTTTTTCAGATTCAAAATTTGGGGTATTTTCAGATTTTTTCTTGGATTTATTATCGCATTCAGAGTTCCTATTCAGTTTGTTCCCTTTATCAGTGCGGCTCTGAGATTTGTTTCCAGGATTGATTGTACTAATCGCTTCATTTCTAGGCTCAGTGTTTATATTAGAATTATTTTCGCATTCAACATTTATCGTTTTCTTCCCCGAATCAATATTTTTTCTCCCCGATTCTACGCTAACGATTGTTTTGAATTCTTCGTTCTGTTCGGGTTTTTTAACGACTGAATACAATTCGCTGGCGCCTAAAACTTGGATGGACGTTTTTATTAGATCCTTTTCGGTGTTTGTTTTCCGGAGCTTAAATTCATTAGCGTGTTCATTGTTTTCATCGGCAGCGTCTATTTTAATTACCGCAGGCCGTGACCCGTCACTTATTTGATTTAGGGATGCTCTTCTTAACAGCTTCTTCTCGTTCGTATCAATTATCTGGCTTGCAGGTTTGGTTAAGGGTATCTCGTCGTATATGGGATTTAATTCGAAGTCAGATGATCTGTTCCCTTCATCCGGTTCATCCACGCTTATAACCTTAGCTATGTCCTCGGTGCTAAGCTTGATTTCGTCCAAGTTGCTGTCGGACTGGAAACTTTCCCGCTCCTTCCTTCTGTCTCCCTGGTTCCTCTTTTTAGGTTCGTAATACTTCGGGTAGTAATCGGAAAGGCTCGAATCCGAATCGTAGTAAATGGCCGAGGTGAAGTTTGGTAAACTTTGAGGTTTCCCGCTGTAGAAGCTTTCCCTGCCAGCGTGGTAAGAAGTGTCGCCTCTTATTGTCCGGGGCTTCTCTGGCTTTTTGTAATAGTTTTCCACGGACTCGTACAAGGAAGTGTTTTTGCTCAGGACGATGTTCTCATCATAGGAAATATCCCCCGTTCGACTCTTAGATTTTTCATCGGATAATGTGTCGGTGGAGGCGCTCTTATCCGCTTTATGAGCGCTTAAATTTTCGTTCACGGACGTCTTATCCGAGAAGTTCTCGGTTTGAGATAGGTCGGTATCGTACTTGCTGTCTGGGTAATAGTTGGGGAGACTCAAGCCAATATCATAAAGGTTCTCGTACGAGGACACTCGATATGTGTCGCTCTTGGAGTTGATGCTCACAGGATGATTACTGCTGGACGTGCCGCTATTGATTTCCCGCTTTTTGTCAATGTTTATATCGTCCTGCTCCTGGATCCTTTCCGTTTGGACCTCGGGTATGGGGTCGACGAGTGCGTGGCCTTTCACCAGATTAGAATGGCTCTGCTGCAAGCCTGTTACGTAATCGGAACTCAGACTGGATTTCCTCTTCGTTATTGTCCTGTCGCTGAATGGGAGGCTTTCGTGACTTCGTCCTTTCGCCGAGTTGCTGAAATAAATAATTAAATAAGATGACTTTGTCAACTAGGAAATATTATGGGGTCGGTGCCAGCTAGCATTAGTAATTATTGGTGATAGTTTATATTTCCGGTTTATTGGAAAACACTTAACGTATCTATTGAAAAGCATTAGTTTTATTCAGATTATGTCGGCGATGAACTGTTTCTTCGTGATACATTAGTATGACAAATGGAATTAAATAAAAAATTTGTGCCTATGTTAATTTATGGATTTCCATAAATCAAACTGTAATCAGAAGATGAGCAATTATTTACGTTATTAGGAAAATCCTCATTTTACCGCTTATGCTGGCTGTAAGTTTATACCTGTATTATACCTTATAAACAAACTCATTTTATTAGATGTTATTTCGAAAATTGTGTTTTTTCGTGTAGAGTTCCGATGATACCGCAGTTGTATGACGAAACTCATCGCCCTCTAAATAAAATTATACTAAAGTCTAGAATTGTACAATTACCACTTTATTTATTGAGATTTTTAGATTTTTTCAATTTTATCAAAAACTTAGTTTACTTGTCAGGAAACTTTAAAAAAGAATGCTGTTAGTCCACTAAAACCACAAGTACCTAATTAAATTAAACTCCTTATCGCTCGACGTAATCTTGAACTTTTGCGGTAGAAAAGGTCGCAGGGGATTAAACCAACTCTAACTTGATCAAGTTGTGATTTAACTTGGATATGAAATATTTCCGAACATTTTCTATTTTGGGAATTTAGAGTAATTCCTTGGGGTCTACACTGCAGACCGAGAAAGTATTCGATGCCTTCTTTTCGAAACTAGCATATCTCACGGAAGGATTATAGTAGTCACTATTTTAGAGCAATCAAATCGTGGCTCTGGGGCCCGCTGTATCAAACTTCTTCTAACAAAGCTTTTTTTTCCTTCGCTCTTTAGATAAAGAGTAGGAAGCCAAAGGATATATGTGTAACAAGGTTCGATTTAGGACAAGTCAGACTTACCGGTCCTTCAAAGCACCCCGGTCAATAAGTTTAGCACGAGGAATAAGCTGCGAACGACGGTGTCTAGAGGCTGTGGGAATGTCCAAGCTCGTGAAGAGGTCCTCCCTGGAGATGGCAAGGCTCCTGGTTCTTCTTAGATTCGATTCATCTGCGTAATCTCCGAGAGGACCGGTAGAAACGTTCTCCAAACTTCCCCTAAGGAACTTCTCGTGCTTCTTCTTGTTGCCCTGCAGATGTCCGGAGCACTTCGCCTGCAGAGATTGATGGAGCTTTTCCTTGACTTGCTGCGACGATAAGCTCGCGTTAAGCTTCAAGTTGTTGATGCATCGCTCGCGTTCCTCCCTGTAATGAAGTAAATAACCATTACTGCATTGTTTGTGAAACATCTTACATCCTTTTCGCGTTTACTTTTTTAATTTGTTGATTCTCTACTTCATTTGATATTTTATTAAGGTTGTAGTAAATAATTTTTATTAAATGATGTAATCCTATCTTTTTATATAAGATTGAATTATTACTGCTACTTGCTAAGGAAATAAGTTCTTCAGTTTCTGTATGTTGAAATCACTGGATGTTATACTTTTATATTGATTAAAGTTATTTATTTATCGTTCATTTCCATATTTTTTCTTCCCTATCATTCTATCTATAATTCTGTATCACAACCATTATTGAAAGCAATTTGTGTTAACTTTTTCTTTGCTTTAAAAATTTTATTTAATTGCGTAATAAATAATCTACTTATGTAATTTGCAAACACTACCTGTTTATGTATGTAATAATGATGCGATGGTTTAGATATAACTATCTCTTTGTGTTCGCTTATTATAAATACTATCATCAAATTTGTCACTTTCATTAATTAATGTTAAATCTTTATCTTATTTTACTTTCTCATTTTCTTGTGCAATTATTGGCTTTCATTAATAACTGTACTCATAAAACACCATCAGGAGATCTGCCCTCCATCCCATACAATGATAATACGTAACAAATTGAAAATATATCACGTCTAATTACGTTTATATTGTTAAAAATTATATTTTTGAAATATTGTATACAAATATCTATTACTAGAATTTCGAACACCGATAATTCATTGATCATATAATAACATTCAATGTTAAGTTGAAAGCTATTTTGATCGGGAATTATTTTTCTAATTTTCTATTTTTTTATTAGAGAAAAAATCAATAGGATAATGATACAGTTTATTCTAATAGCGAGATTTGTTTAATCAATCAAGGCACTGAACTCTCCTTTTAGTACACTACTATATAAAGCGAATTTCATCAGTATTTACAGCGCTAGGTAATTGATGACCAACTAGCACTAGTCTTTTAATACACAGCGATAGTAGCAAATTGTCAAAGCGCTTTTATATGCAAATTGGATTCTATCCGAATGAATAATTTAATGCTTCTACATAACAAGGAGGCGCGTTAAATATTTCCCCGTAAAGTATTTTAGAACAATGCCGAAGAGATAAGATAAAACTTTTTCCGGCCGGTTTTTGAGCGATTTTGAAATGGAACTTTATTTTCATTGTACGTTTTTGTTTAAACTTCTAATTACAGCAAACAACGTGCTAACAAGTATTACGATAAAGCAATGGACTACGTAGTTTAACAAACAATTTGTTACACAAGTTTTAATTGCTTCTTAAATCAGCCATCATAGTTTAATGTAAATGTATTACATTTCGTATTTTTAATGACGTTGAATTTTAATTTTTAGACGGAAATATGTGCCCGTTGTACTGGATATTAAACATCGGATTTCATTCTAGGCAATCCATCAAAAAGCGAGACGTTGAGGAAATTCGCGCGCCCGCACAAAGAAAACTCATGCAGTGATTTATGAAATGAAAAATTCCAAATGTGGCTTTAATTCCCTCTGACAGGTTGTGCGGCAAGTCAGCTGTAATGGACAAAATCGAATTCCCATCGAGTGCAGGTGTAGAAATTTATGCCACTGCAATAGCCGTTCATTAAGTCGATAGTTAACGTGCAAGTTGAGTTATAATGGTAAACTATGCTAAATACTAACGCAACAAGGACCCGAACATTCCTTAAAATTATTAACGTTGTTATATTACTGTAGTTTAATAGCACTGAGAGAATATATCTTGCACATATATGACATGATGGTAAAATAAATACGAGAGAGGAGAGTAAACATTATGAATGTGTTTTATCTATTAATTCAAAAATAATCAGCAAATGCATAATTAGGTTATGCAGACATTGTCCCATATATTATATGTATATAGTGGAAAAAACACATTTTGCTGCTTCAGAAAACCGTTGGTTAAACCATGTATAAGTGGTTAGACACACACCTGAGTTATGGTAAAAACTTACCACTAATTTTGTGCAATTGTCAGTTTAGTGCACTTATAAGTTTGACTCCTTAATGAATAAGTATTATTGTAATTAAATATTGACAATTAAGATAATTTTATTATTTAACCACAATGATAATTCTATATTTTTCCGTTTGCATTTCACAACTATGTATTTGTCTTCTAGTAGACAACGAAATCAAGAATATAACCAGTCCTCAATCACAGCCCATAAATAATTTAGTTCACGCCTGTTCCACTAGGGTAATATTGTTTCAAACGTTGTTTTCTCTTATCAAATTTTGTTGCCTTTTCGTGATTAAAGTGTCGAAATTACTTTAATAATGATTACAATTTGACGTGCAAATCGCCGATTCGTTTAGCACTAGACTTATTACTGTTTACGATTCTGCAAATCTGTTAAATGGTATTTGTACTAATTGTCCAATTTGTAATAACACAGGTTTTGTTAAAACGGGTCAAGTATGTACTACAAGAACTCTTGTAATTCGGCCACGCTCTGTAACGACTAAATAATTTTTTAATTGCAAATTACGACAAAGTCGAGTGGTTAATAAAGCGCCGAGTCCTGGGCCTTATAAAGCAAACGTCGAACGAACTATAAAGTTAATTAAGTTAAATATTGTAATATATGCGCCGGTCCCTCGCTTTTGTTGCTCTTTGGCCGTCCATAAAATTCGAGAAATTGCGCTCTGGAGAAGTATGTAGATAAATTAAATAAATTTTGCCTTTTTTCCGCTCTTCGTCGTTACACGTAGAGCGTACTTCCTGCTCTGTGATGATACTGCGGAATATTGCATAAGATCCGTAAATCTTCGCTCTTTCGCTTGTCACTTAATTTATTTGAGGATTCCGAGTGAAGTAAGTCATGCGAACAAGAAGAAAGATTTAAAACAATTAGATCTAGGTTTATGAATGTTTTTTTTCTGTTACGTAACGTGCTGACTTTAAATATTATTATTTGTCTCGGTTTATGGTTCTACGTTCTTATGGATCGGCTTCCTTTAACGTAATTAATATTTTTGGTACCTTGGAGTGTTTCCGCATCGGTAAACTTTAAATTAAATTTATAGAAAAATGTTCATTCGAAATTGCAGTCAGGATGCGAAATCAAAACGTTTACTTAACCAAACAAACGTTTAGTCACTTGAATAAAAGTGCAGTTTTTTGTTACACTTAAATGGTGGAGGTTCTGTTACGTCATTCATTTATTCGACAAATAGAGCCAAAAGACGGCAAATGCAATTGAGCAAGTAGCCGGGTTATGGCACAATAATTTGTATTCCTGTCGAGGCTCATATAAACATAACGAGCGAAACAAACGCCTTAGAAAGTGTTAGTAGAAGTGCACAAAGTTTAACAGCCATCAATCTCGACAGGAATACGAAAAAAGAAAAAGTTCGTGCATAATTAGATTTGTTCTGGATTCTACGTAAAGTTATTTGAAAACGATGACAGCGATAATGAGGCCTTCCTCGCCTTTGCTGTTGGCGCGATTGGATAAGCAGAGGCGCTTTCGGGGCGGTTTAATGCATGAAACCGTGTAGGATTTAACGATTTTTTTGTCAAAATTATTTAAAGGAAAATTATTGCTTTGCGAAATATGTAGGTAACGTAACACCGAATCACGCGTCATAGAATTATCCTGTTACATTTAAAGGTCACTTTCGATATATGTAACAACAAGAAAATAGCACATTAAGAGCTAATTGGAAAATTAAATGTTTAGTTTTTAATTTGTGGGCAAAGTAAATTAGTGCGAAGTACCAACTTATTAGCACTTCATGTGATAGCATAATTTGTGACTTCGAATACAAGTATATGAATTCACTATGTAGATGATAAATCCAACAGGATGCAATTTCCCTCGATAACCGTTTGCGGGATTTAAGCACCCTTGTTTAATAAAATAATACGTGTGATTGTTTCCGAGTATTGCTCCTGTGAAATGTTCATTCGTCCTGAAATTTGGATACCCCGCGTTAAATATTTTGTTTGTCGGATTTTATCCCACGAAAATCAGGTATCATGGTGGATTTATCAGACAAATACGTAAAATCGGCGTTGACGGGTTTAAAAGATATACCGTAAATAAAAGGAACCTTCCGGTTTATTCATTTTATTCAATAACGTATTACGTTTCCCGCGCACCGGTCACTTTTATTCGAATGTTTCTCGCATCCACGAGGTTTTTTCTTTTCGCAATTTAAATATAGAGCAGATATTTTCATTCAATTATGTAATAGGGTTTAAACTTGTTTACGTCTCACTACATAATACGTCAGTTATTACGTGAAATTAATTTCAGTGTTAAGTGATTTTTGATGATAAAAGCCGGAAAGAATAATTTATAAAAAAATACGTTAAAAGATGTACCTTAAAATAAAACGTCATCAATATGGGTGTGCGAAATAAATCAACAATTGGCCACCAACTAATATCGCACAGGGAATTCACTTTCACTGTTGCGGTTCATAGTTGCATCAAAAAGAGCTCAAGAACCGAACCGGACCGCGTAACAACGCATCCATTACCTGACTGAACAAATTTACAACAACAACAACCGGAGACCCGGAGTTTCGTCCTTGTTAAAAAGCATTAAATGCAGCAAACGTCGGGTCCGAGTGCTCGCATTTTAACGTCGTTATTCTAATCAAAATTATACGTATCTGTGTGACTAATTATATTACGCCTACTAAATAATGGCGGTCTGTTTCGTAAGAGCTCGATCAAATATTTGCTTTGGGCCGCTGTAGCCCAACCATGCATAAACTTAGGGTTTTCTGCTTTTTCAGCCAGGTGTTGGTTGGCTGGCCTGGTGTTGGCTATTGTTTGGACGGACTCCCATTCCGGATAATTAAAAGTTGGTTAGTTTTGCAAGCTTTAAACGACCCTTTCCTGATGTCATGCACATCAGGCGAGACCGCTATGTTTCAACGTTTACACGTGATAAAAAAATTAATATTTACTTTACGAAATATGTGTCTTGCCGTATAAATTATCATGGTTTGGATTTTAAATTGGGGGATAATAATCGAATGAGTATAAACACAAAAAAAAGATATATTTCTGAGAAAAGCGCATCGCGAACAGATTGATATAGTTCCGCCGGCTGAATTTGTTAGAAATCAGCCAAGGTAACGGCTGTAAAGAGCTTTTAAAAGCGAATGTATTTAGGTGTAAACTACGTGTCGGTACAACTCCTAAATCGTATATAAGCAGATGTAAATCAACAAAAGCTGCGAGTGAATCTCGAGTCTTGTACACATTGTACACACGTAAACTTGGATGAAAAATGGGCGCTTGAGTGATAGTTGACGACGGGAAGACGGCAAAAAATCCTTTTATCCGCTTTACATGGTTTACACGTTCTCATTAGTGACTTCAGAAGAGCATTTAGGGATTTGTGCTTGAAATTTGTTTTTATAGCATGCCTCTAGAGTCCCTAAACATTATTTGTATACCTACAGGGTGGGTCAATTTTTTAAAAATGTTCTCTGGCTAGTATACCAGGCTATGGCCTATCAAAAGCAGAGAATTTTTTCTTCAAACATGCATATGGTTGTCATGACAAAAAAAGTATCTTGTCCTTCCCCGAATCAAAGACGAATTAGGCTTCGCTTTCTAGCCGTCCTCAAGACTACCTCTAGAAAATGTTTGGAAAATTCTTCCTCCATTATTTATGTTCATTCTGCTTCACCAAGAGTTGTTGTAGTGTTAACTTGGTTAAAAGCAGTTAAGTCAGTTTCAGAACTGATGACATCTGGTTTCATCCGTTTTATCAGCAAATTGGAGTAGTGTCCAATGTCTTAATTTAAAGGTTCAACAGAACTAAACTGCATAATTCCCGCTAAATTTTTATTTTTCAATAAGTAGTTGATACTAAACTTAATGTAAGAATTCGAATCGGGTGTTAAAATATACCATATATTATAAAAACTGCTTTCGCTTTAAATGATTAAAAGCTAATTATTTTGGACTGACTTACACCAACCCAGTAGTCTTAAGGTGTGCAAATTGACGTTTATCCTAAAGTTTATACAGCATTCGTTTTAATATTGCAGTTTTCCCGAATAATTCCATTATTTTATTCTTCAATATTTTCTTTTGTAGTTACTTCTTCACACTAAATCTCTGTTTTGACATAACCCCATATATGAGAAATATCCCCATTAGATACCGCTGGTTCAATTGTAAGACTTCTTCAATATTTACCTATGTGTCAAGAAAGTGTCCGAGTTACGATATATTAGTGAAAAAATTGCACTTCAACTACCTAATCGTCAATAATGTATGTCCTTGCATTCAAAAGGCACTGTCAAAAGTGACGCGATGTTCTGAATAAATGCTGATTATTATCTGACTAATAATGAAAATTATGTCTGTTCGCATAACCATTTATTGTGAAATGTGCTTTTGTCAGAATACATAATTTTATTTAGAAAGTAACGTTTTGTGTTGATTTTACCGATAAGCCAGCTACAATCTTAAGAATTCTGACCTGCTAACAAACTCTTGTGGCAATAATTCTTGATGAATTAGCTTGAATATAACGTATTTTTTTTATAATTTGCCTACTGTAGTTTTACAAATATTCAATAATCTACTTCTATAGTATTTACATTAAGATTTTCTATTATGCTATTAATTATTAGTAGTATAAAAGTTTATAAATTAGATCACTCTTTCAGGATAGGAAATTAAGAAATATATAAATTGGTTTACAGAACATTATTGACACTTGCGTAACATTCAGTTTTGATTTTTTCATGCAAATGCCAAATGTATACGTATATCCCCAGAACAGATACACAAGAGTCCACAAAATATCACTAAATTTAGTACGTAAGCTAATAGTGCCCAAAAACGTTTCGTGACAATCACAATCATGCCACCACCCTATCACGAAGCACAAAACCCCCTAACAACCCTAATAACCTAAGACAAGTTAATAACCAAATATTTTACGGGGGCCCGGAATTTTATTGCACCGCGTTGTTTTACGCGCTTGTATTTCATCTGAGCTGTCGTAGCCGGCGAAGCATAAATTCGGGGTTCCGGCCTAGTTTTTTAGGCTAATTCCGGTCAATTCAGGGTTTACCTTAATTTATTGCGTTAATCAGTTTCAGAGCTGTAGGCTTAACACTTCAGCGAAACTGTTTGTGGCCAGCATTGAATGTCCCAATCCTCCCAAGCCGTGACATTTTATTGTTTCGTATCGATTAAGGCCCCGAATGACACGGTTGGGCTATGATTCTCAAGTTTGCTTCGTGGTGCAGGTCATGGTTTCTTATTGCTATTGTTCTTCACGAAAGGTCACCAATGGATTAGATAGTTCGAGCAATAGCAAATACTTATCGTGATTATGAAAATCTGCGTTGAAATTCATGGATGGGAGAGTGAAAGAACTTTTACTGTGTTAATAATGCGATGCCCCAACAAGGTTAAGGAAGATACGCGTAAAACGTAATGCTAATTTTAAATTTCCGTACACAGAATTAATTTCTTTATCAGAGTCGGACGTTACACGAATTTTGCATTAGCTCGTTTATTTTTAGACGAGTAAAGGCCCATATCAATGTAATTGCACAAATGATTAATGGTTATTGACGGGATCATTAAATCCATTCTGTAGCTGTTTTATTGTGCAACCAATCACTCTGGTAAATCAAAATTTTGTCACGGAATTAAAACCCTCTCTGGACTATTAATGTTTATAGTTGTTCACAATAATAAAATCTCTCTAGTTGTCATCATTTTTTACCCGTAATAGGGTGGATTTATCGATTTAATGTCTGATTGTGATTGAAATGTTATGTATTAAATTTAAAGGTACTCATGCCTGTGATATCTCTCGCTTACTTTCATAATGTATAAAGTTACAATGTTTTACCACATATATGTAGTTTTACTTAGTTATTTTTGCCTATAAATTATTGTGAATACATATATAAATTATTTCCATACGTGTCTCATTTGACGTCCTCTATATTGGCATTTAAACAAATTCCCCTGCATTCTTCTCCCCGTATTTTTTCTCCGAAATTCGGGGCAAAGCACATCAATAAATAAGCCTTGAAAGCAAATTCTTGTGTCTCTGAAATTATAGTAATATTGTTGATATTAATCAGGGTGTCATCGTCTGCAAAAGTTACGTCTTCGGAAACAGAAGCATTACGTTTTACGAGCGCGATATATTTTAAGGACAACCGTAAGCGCCTGCAATAAATCGAAGGGGTGAAATTATATAGAAGTTTTTCATAGTTCCTTTGCCAATATAGTTATTACAAGGGGTTGGTGTGATACGTCCCGTAGTTCTTGTCAATTCCTATCTATGTCAGAATCGGTGGAGCGTTCTTGATGTCGCTAGTCTTTTTATGCTCGTTAAATCAATTTGCTTGACGTTATTTTTGAATGAAGAGGAAGCGATGACAGGCAATGTCCTACATTGCTACGAAACTTTATATATTTTTATTTGTTGGGTAATTCCTGTTCAATCCGAATGGCATCAATTTTCCTGGCTCTGACGGGATGAGTAAAGTGAATTTCCGTGTTCCATTTTGCTATATATACTGATACACTTGTTTGTTTTTATCTTTCATTTCAAAAGAACATAGGTTCTTTCTATTTTTTTTTCCTACTTTAATGCATCGTGTTTCATCGTACCCCGTGATACTAATCGTATCGCACATTTTTATTTTGATGAAATCTATTATGCATAATAGATCTCATCAAAATAAGCAAAAAGTTCCAATGAACCATGTCCGATTCTTAACCCTAAGGGAGGTACAGCCCCCCAAAGTTGACTTAAAAATCAGTCGTTTTTAGTTTACCGTACCTAATCCTCCAGAATCAATAAAATTCAAGTATAAAAATTACCCCCTGAAATTACGACAAATAAGAGTTTTGGCACTGTTTTTCCACTATTATTTAAATACTAGACGAAATATTCAAAATACGTTGCAGAATAATAATCCTCATTTAATTTCAAACAGAAAATATCCCACATGTAATCTCCCCAAATCGCACACCTTGAGATATCAACAAACATAATTACCGTCGTAACGTACGTACGTACGTACGTCCATCCGTCCGTCGGTAATTTTCCCATTTTAAGGAATATGATTTCTATGGTGAGTGTGTATCGATGGTTGCGCCACTATGAAAAAATCGCATTTTAAAGAACAT
>JAWQRP010000925.1:0-22474 GCA_033557875.1 Quadriops clusia
TCTAACTTTATTAATAACAAAGTTATTCAAGGTGAACGTCTTAGGTGGCCCACCCTGTATATATATATGTATGTATGTATAAACAAATGAAGTCATAGAAAAGTAGAAAATTTTGAATAATCTAATGAAAACAAACTAAAATAGAATAATAAAAATATTTGGACTTATAACGACGATACAATCTGTGCGATTGCTAAGGCTACCTCCACACTCTCGCCGAATCTACAGCAGTCGCGGCGAGAGTGTGAACGCGGCATTATACGTAGGTAAAATTACAAGTAATAATAATGGAAAAATAACAATATACTATAAATAAAATATTTAAAATACGATTTTTCTTGCATAAACCTCTAGTTCAGAAAAAATAGATAATATATTATTCTCTATTGAGACTTAATGGCTCTGCATCCGAGAACTTGAAAGTGGAAATTAATTGCTTGCGCAATCTGAAAGCAGACTCCACTTCTAACTTTAACGTTTCTGACGCACTTCCTGGGAGGATATATCCTCTCGTGTACGAGGCGCCTAAACTATTACAAGGACGAAGGACTCGTCTACCTAGTCCTACTTATTGGAAAGATGATATGGGCTAGCGAAATAAAGTTAATATTGTCCAGTAAAAAAATTAAGGGAAAAGTAAAAAAATTAAGAGAAAAGTAAAAAAATTAAGAGAAAAGTAAAAAAATTAAGAGAAAAGTAAAAAAATTAAGAGAAAAGTAAAAAAATTAAGAGAAAAGTAAAAAAAATTAAAAGATAAAAAAAATTAAAATTATATTTATTGTGAAAATGTAGGACACAGATGAAGTGTCCTAGAAAAGGTAAAGTAACCATAACAAGCAAAGCAAAAAGTATTAATGTTCCTGTCCCGAGGAATAAGCGTCAAGAGTGCTATTATCCTTGGGGACTCGCGAGTTCCAAGTAGAAGCCCGAGAAGAGCCCTGAACAGAGTTCTGCGGAGAGTCCTGAACAGAATCCTGAAGTTATTGCAGTTATCCTTAAGATAGCTGTTATTATATTATTGCAGGATGAAATATGTAGGCGTTAACAAGCAATATCCGAATAAATTTCACATCGCAAAAAGGACCTTCGTTAATCCTGGGCCTCTGGCCATTATCTGGTTTATTGGAGCCTTTGTCCTGGCGCTAGCGCTTTCCAAAACAACATAACAGTAATCATTTTTCGTTTCCCCTAAGGGCTCTATTAATACCCTGTTTTTTGTCCCTAGTGACTATGACGTGTATAGTAATTTGGGAATTTCATCTGGCAAATTGGGGCTTCTGCTATATGTACCTACTATAATCGAAAAAATATAATATAGTCTAACCACAGACAGGTTTTTGTAATTTTAGTGTTTTTGTCAATTATTTTGCCAATTTTATTGTCAATTATTTTGCCAATTTTATTGTCAATTATTTTGCCAATTTTATTGTCAATTATATTGCCCAATTATATTGTCAATTGTATTGTCATTTTATTGTTAACAGTATTTCTTTTTTTGTTTTTCAGGATACGGAAATATAGTTCCTGTAACAAAGGGTGGCAGGATATTTTGCATGGTTTTTGCCCTCGTGGGGATTCCCCTGACTTTAACTGTGATAGCAGATTGGGGTAGATTGTTCGCCTCAACTTTATCAACTGTTATGCATCATATTCCTCCCCTGCCGGCTTCTTGTAGGCAAGTTTTATTTTTAATTTTTTTTTACACATTTTTTTTACTCATTTTTTTTACACATTTTTTTTACTCATTTTTTTTACTCATTTTTGTTACACATTTTTTTTTCTTCATAATACTATGAACTTTTGTGTGATTTCAGGAAAGCAATTGAGGCAAGAAGGACCTCATCTTACGCTTTTTCAGCGGTTTGTTTCTTATTCCTTTATTTGGCCGTTGGGGCAAGCCTTATTGTGGCTTGGGAGGACAATTGGACTTTCTTTGATGGTTTTTATTTTTGCTTTATTACTATGACCACCATTGGGTTTGGGGATCTCCTTCCAAGTAAGTTTAACTTTCATCAAAGTTAGTTATCATTTAAGTTTAATTAGTAAGTAAGTTTAATTTTAATTTTCAAACAAATTTAATTTTCAAGTAAGTTTCTTTGTACATAATTTTGAATCATGTCAAAAATTTTATTGACTAGGGAAAACGCGTGCGAATGGAGAGAATAGACCGAATGGAGTAAAAGGGTTGAGGGTGGAATGTCTCACCCCATTTGCTGCGATGAAGCTGCACGTAAATTCAGATTTTCCGCTTGCGTTCCAGAGACAATGTTTACACCCTTTTGATTTATCGAGAATTGTCACGCCAAATCGAGGAATTCTCTTATCTTTTTTCTCTCTCTTTCTCTCTTTCTCTCTCTCTCTCTCTCTCTCTCTCTCTCTTTCTCTCTCTTTCTCTCTCTCTCTCACTCTTTCTCTCTCTCTCTCTTTCTATCTCTTTATGTCTCTTTCTTTATGTCTCTCTCTCTCTCTCTTTTTCTCTCTCTCTGGGCTTCTATATGTTCATCAATTTCTCTCTCTCCCTTTCAATCTCTCTTTCATCTCTATCATCGTGCTTTCAACTCTCTCATCTCAAATTGTGATTTGTCATAAAATAATCATTTCGTATGTACAATATCGTCAACTGCAGTACATTAACTTTCATTGGTGAATATTAACTTGATAGTAAAATTTGAAACTCATAATAGAATTTTACGACAGTAGAATTTGGAGATAATAAAATTTGAAGGCACTAGAATTTGAAGATACTAAAAATTGAAGATACTAAAATTTGAAGATACTAAAATTTGAAGATACTAAAAATTGAAGATACTAAATTTTGAAGATACTAAAATTTGAAGATACTAAAATTTGAAGATACTAAAATTTGAAGATACTAAAATTTGAAGATACTAAAATTTGAAGATACTAAAATTTGAAGATACTAAAATTTGAAGATACTATATTTTGAAGATACTAAAATTTGAAGATACTACATTTTGAAGATACTAAAATTTGAAGATACTAAAATTTGAAAATACTAAATTTTGAAGATTCTAAAATTTGAAGATTCAAGGATTTCAATTTGATAGTAGAAGATGTACCTACTTAGTATTAGGACTATTACTTTTGGATAAACTTTGTTTCAGAAGATCCCAAATACATGTTAGGCTGTACCTTATACATCCTCATTGGTCTAGCTTTAACCTCAACCATCATAGAATTAGTAAGAAGGCAATATGCCCAATCCTGGAGGACACTTCAGGCTCTTTCAGGACCATTAGCGAGCAATTTGAGGAAATTAGCTGAAAATGCTCCAGGACTAGATGTCGCAGCCTTTCAGCAGGATCTTTGGAAAGTCCTAACTGTGGTAAGTATACCAATACAGAAAATAAAATTATCTCACATAAAATAAAATTAAAAAATTAAATTGTAAAATAAAATTAAAGAATAAAATTAAAAAATTGAATTATAATATAAAATTAAAAAATTAAATTGTAAAATAAAGTTAAAGAATCAAATTAAAAAATTAAATTATAAAATAAAATTTCTTATACATAACATATTATTATTGGGATATTAATGTACAGATTTGCATACAAAGTATGTCAAAAAGAGTTTTTTTATGAATCTTCTCGAATGAGAATTTTTATAACTACACAAATATAGGTTAAATGTATGTGTATTATATCTTATAAATAATATATAATAATAATAAAAATTATAAAATAATAATTATAAAAAAATAATTATAAAAATTATAAAAAAATAATTATAAAAATTATAAAAAAATAATTATAAAAATTATAAAATAATAATTATAAAAATTACAAAATAATAATTATAATTTGTTAATAGGTATCAATGCCCAAAAAATCCATTGGAGGAAGTTCCAATAAATCAGAAAGGAAGAAGAAGCAGAAAGAATGGGAAGATGCGATGCAAGCCGTCATAAAAGACATAACAACGGGAGCAAAAAATAAACAAGTTCAAATAGTTATATACGAAAGTTCTGTGTAGTTTTCTATTTAGTCATTGAATTTCTATTTAGTGTAAATTTCTCGATAATATTTGCATATTTATTATTATAAAAATTATTATTATAATAATTATTATTATACAATTATTATAAAAAATTTTATTATAAAAATTATTATTATAAAAATAATAATAATAATAAAGAAAGTATTATAAACCGGAGTAATAAATAAATAAGTGAATAAACCTGAAAAAAAGAACCACGTACCTGTTGATTTAATCGATTTTAGTAAAGCTTCAAACCGACTTTAGCCTAGACAATAACCTAACAGCGCCCTCTTGAGATCCTAACCCAATTATCCTTGACCTAACCTAATTCTAACCTACCTGTGACAATTATCATGCGTCACTTTGAAATAATCTCTAAAATGGTACAGCACAGCATATGAAGTTAAGTGTTAATATATCTAATCTTTTTATAAATCAAGAAATAATCAAAGAAAAATTGTAAGTCTTAATTATAAGGCTTCGGGACCTCCTAGTGAAGATACGAATTAACCAAGTTCGTCGTAGAACACAACAATTCAGAAATAGACTAACCTAGAAGCAAATCTAACATCAATTTAGAAGCAAAAATATAATCATCAAAAAATATAATCATCAAAAAATATAATCATCCAAAAAATATAATCATCAAATAATATAATAATCAAAAAATATAATCATCAAAAAATATAATCATCCAAAAAATATAATCATCAAAAAATATAATAATCAAAAAATATAATCATCAAAACAAAATAATCATCAGAAAATATAATCATCAAAAACTAAGATAAGAAACAATGGCGAACGTAATGAACACAAGGCCCGACGTCGACATTCAAAGACTACCAGTGAATTTCGAAGAATATTCCTTCAACAACTGGACAATAAGCTACAAGAAATCGCACATTTTGCACTCGCAATGCACGACTGCCGACAAATGTTTGACGGCCTCGACGGGAGACGACTGCTGCTTATTTTGCAAATATACGAAAACGTTAGAATTGCCTCACTTACCCGAGATGGTGTTCCCGAACAATATCCTCACATTAAGACATGCTAATGGGGCCCAAATTGAGTTTAACGCTTTGGATGCCTTGAAACGGGTCACCAACGGGAAATTGCCTCTTAAGGTCGCTTGTGCTGACGTTTGGAAGGAATCCAGGTATCTAAAATCGAAATAAATTAGTAAATTAATTTTTAGTTCGTTGTACAAATTGCTAATAGTAAGAGTTTATTAATAACGATATTAATATTAAAGATTATAATATTAAAATTATAATATTATATTGATATTAAATTTTTATTGTAATTAAAACAGAGACCCAGGACACTTAGAAGAAAAAATCAAGCCCTTCGACTGGACCTTCAGCACCGATTACAAAGGAACAGTCTCCGAAGGCTTCACAATAACCGAAACAGAAGAACGGATCAACATCGATCGGCTAAAAGAAAAAGAAGCGATCTTATTCTACCAAGAACTAATGCTTTACGAAGACGAATTGCACGACAACGGAATCGCTTCTTGTACCGTGAAGATACGAGTCATGCCGAGTTCGTATTTCGTCCTTTTGCGCTTTTTCTTGAGAGTCGACAACGTAATGGTGAGGGTGAACGACACGAGAGTCTATCACGATTTCACGACAAATTACATTTTGAGGGAATACACGAATAAAGAACACGGTTTTCAAGAGTTAGGGCTTCCGTTGACGATGTTCTCCGATCCTAACCTAATTTCCCCGCATTTGCCGCTGCGAACCGGGATTTATGAGAAATTAACGTTTGCGGAGGCGGCGAGTGAAATTAGCAATACTTCGTAATGTCAAAATTAACGATATAACGATGGTTAAGTTGTATGTACATAATAAGTCTCAATTTTACCTAGAAATCATGAAAACTTCATATATTATTTCATCGTATATATATTATTTCATCGTATATATTATTTCAACGTATATATTATTTCATGGTATATATTATTTCATGTATATATTATTTGTTCGTATATATGAACATGTTATATGGTATTATTTCGTAACGTAACTTTTCTTAATAAGTAATGCTTTAATATGTATTACCTTAATAATATACCTTTAATTAACTTAATGTTAGCAAATTTAGTAAAGATTTACCTTTATAAGAACAAAATATATTGTTAAAAACAACTTTATTGCACAACAACTTTATTAAACGAAAATACGAATATCTTCAAACTTAGTTACGCGCTATTACTACCAACTACATCGGCGAAAAATCACTAGCTGACAAGGATGGAAGATGGCGAAAGTAAACGCAAGAACGAGAGCGCCTACTGTCATTCCTATGTGTTGCACCTGCGCAATATCCCCTAACTACGTCAAATGCCAACTAAATCCTAATTCATTTAACTCGTGATATAAATAAATTTATTACATACATAATAAACTCACAACTAACAATAAGCTAATAATTAGTAATAAACTAATAATAAGCAATAAACTAATAATAAGCAACAACTAGTTAACAAAATCGAATTCAAACAGAACGATCAAGACGTCAAGTGTTTGGCCGGCAGGTGTGCCAACCGCCTCGCCAGGTCAGCTCCCGGAAGCGAAACTCCCCAAAAGTAACCAAAAGCATGTCAGAATTGTCAAATCGGCGATAGAACTTAGAAATATTTTGTTATACTTATGCAAATATACATAAATAACGACTTTGGCCGAAACAGCGAGAGGTGTGCAACATGGGCAAAGCGAAAAAAGTGTCTAGGAAGGGAAAAGGCGACGACAGGTAACTAAATTCTTGGCCAATCTGCCATATGATTGGGGGAGTTCCCCTAAAAAATTGATTTGTTCCCCTTTTAGCGATTCTGAGAACGAACTAAACATCCAGGAGCCTCAGGACAAGACGGCTGCTAAGAAAGCTAAGGCTCAGAATAAGTAAGTTATGTAAATTGCTGCTGGGGATTGAGGTTATGTGGTGGTGTTGTTTCGTTGGAACGGTGCCAACCGTACTAGGTTTTTTGTGTCACCGATTGGTTGACGAGACCTTAAAGAAGCTCTCTCGCATACAGAAATGTTGGTTTTACAATCGTGCTAGTTTTTATCTTAATCGGACTAATCGTTCGGTTTCAAAAATGATGTGGTAGCCAAATAATGTTTTGTAAAACTTTAAAGATGGTTTGTTGTATAATGCTAACGATTTAAAACTGTTCTTTCTTCATTTAAAAATCGATTTTCTTTTTTTTTTGGCTAAATAAATTGTTTATACTTTTAAGAATGTTTTCAAAGTTTAATCATTATAAAATTAAAATTATTTCTGAAGATATAACAATTAGAAGTAAGCACGCTCAGATAGCGATCGAATAGTTTATTAGTTAGATTAGTACTGCTATTTTACCATTCAATTGTATATTACCCAACATATAAAATCACAATTAAAATTTATTAAATGTAGGTTTAATTAAAAATTTTCTACTTTTCTATTCCACCCAGTTTTAAAATACAGATTCTAAACAATTCAGTTCTATGTATAAAATTAATTTTTCTAATCAATAAAATATAATTAATATAGTATAAATAAGATGTCGAAATAATAAAAATATTTCATATGGAAAAGATATATTTTCCAAATCATGAGTACATCTAATAATTTTCTTTTCAAATTGTTGACTTTTTCAAATTCAGCGTTCGGTTTTTAATACACTTAACTGAAGCTTTTAACGTTCAACTATATGTTACCCAAAAAGTAAAATCACAGATAGCAATTATTAAATGTGGATTTTCTTATTATTAACTGTGTCGTTCATTGTAAAAGTGAATTATCTCCCTGCGATTACATTTTGAAATAATGAGCCTTTTACAAATTAACCTGCAGGAAAAAAATACATGTATTCATTGAGTGATTCAATTTTTTTTATTGATTATACATTTCAAATATAATAAAAATATGTAATAACTTAGAGAATTAAACCAAACCTAATTTATTTATATTGATTATTTAGCACTTTTGGTCACTTGAACAAACAAGTACCGCCAACTATGGAATAATAGTGCATTTATTGTAGTTGTTTCACTTATACAATGAAAGATATGACTAAATGTAATTTAATTTAAACAAAAAAATACATTTTTTAAAAATATGGAGTTACATCACTTTTACAATGCACGACACAACTTGTTATTATTATTTTTTTAATTTTCATATAGCTCCTATTTTAACGTTTAGATTCTATACCATCCGCTTTAATGTACTGTGTTAACGTCATCATCACTTTCATCATAACTTTCCTAATCACTAGGAGAAATAAGAAAAACAAAATCGCTAGCAGAAATTCGAAAATAAAAAATCTCTAGGAGAAATGAGGAAGAAAAACAGTAGAACTGATAATAATAAAAAGTTTCAAAATTATTAGAACGAATAATAAAATGAGTAATAAAACGATTGATAAAAATATTATTGTCAATTTTGTTTTCAAATTGTGGGAACGTTACGCTCGCTCGCTTCGCGATTAGGAAGGTGATTAGGAAATTTATGATGAAAGTGATGCTGATGTTATCATAGTACATAAAGCGGATGGTATAGAATCTAAACTTTAAAACAAGTGCTATAAGAAAATTAAAAATAAATATTAAAACCACATTTAATAATTGCTAACTATGATCATACTTTTTGGGTAACTTATAGTTGAACGCTAAAAGCTTCAGTTGAGATTATTAAAGCGAGCGCCGAAGGCGCGAGACGGTGAGCGAGCGAAGCGAGCGAGCGCAACGTGCCCACAATTTGAAAACAAAATTGACAATAATATTTTTATTACTCGTTTTATTACTTGATTTATTACTCGTTTTATTAGTCGATTTATTACTCGTTTTATTACTCATTTTAATAATCGATTTATTACTTTTTCTAAAAATTTTGAAACTTTTATTATAATCAGTTCTACTGATTTTTTTTTCTTATTTCTCCTAGTAAATAAGAAACTTTTGATGAAAGTGACGATGATGTTCTTATGATTTGATTTCTTTATTTGTCCTAGTAATTAAGAAAGTTATGATGAATGTGATGACGACGCTATCATAGTACATTAAAGCGGATGGTATAGAATCTAAACTTTAAAACAGGAGCTATAAGAAAATTAAAAATAAATATTAAATCCGCATTTAATAATTGCTAACTGTGATTTTACTTTTTGGGTAACATATAGTTGAACGCTAAAAGCTCCAGTTGACTGTCTTAAAATCGAGCGCCAAAGGCTCGAGGCGGCGAGCGAGCGAAGCGAGCGAGCGTAACGTCTCCACAATTTCAAAACCAAATTTATTACTCATTTTATTACTTCATTTATTATTTGTTCTAATAATTTTTAATGTTTTTATTAATATCAGTACTGATTTTTTTTCTTATTTCTCCTAATGTGCATAACTACGTTGTCTATAAATTTTTTGTATAAGATCGTTTATCGTTTAAAAGAGTGTTGGTAACTTTTGATATGACAGCTTGATGAAAATATGTTGATGTAAATTTAAAGGCTTTGTCATAGATATATGGCTCTAACAAATAAACTTCTGGCAACATTGGTCTTATGTATCTATGGTTGTGAAGATATGTAGTTAAGGTATATTCCAGACCAAGTAGGTTTGGTGTACCAAATTGTATATATCATGGGACTATATATCTAAGATTATAATCATAGACAAAGGAATATATGTTACCTATATTCCTTTGTCTATGTTATAATTAAATTTATAACATAATATAATATAATATTATAATAGATATAGTGAAAATGTAATGAACCGATTACCCTCAGAGCAAAACCCGAACCCATCGACAGCGACAATGAAGCCTCCGAGAAGCAAAAGAAGAAACCAGCCCCCAAGCAGCAAAAAAAGGGTAAAAAGGAAGCGAACTCTTCCGACTCTTCCGATGAAGAAGCCCCGGTGAAGACAATGCAAAAAGGCTTCGCCCTCCTCGAGGTGGACAGTGGTCCAGAAGAAGAACACTCTGACGACAAAGAAGACAGTGATAGTGATGTAAAACCCGCGAAGAAAGATACTAAAAAGAAAGTTAGTAATAAAGAGAGTGAGGAGAGCCGGACTAAAGAGCCCCAGCAGGCTGGGAAGAAAGGGAAGAAAGCGCGAAGGAAAAAAGACGACAGCGACGACGATATCGACAGGATGCTCGCCGAGCTGCAGCTCGAGTATTCCGGGGTTAAGAAGGAAGATGCTGTGAAGTCGGGAGAAGATGCAATTGGGGCTGAGGAAGCTCCCGAGGAGAAAGTCGGGAAGAAGGGTAAGAAGAAGAAAGATAATCAGACGGGATTAGGGGCAACAGAGAAGCAGAATGAAGCAATTGTGAAAGAAAGTGGGGCTGAAGGAGAAGAAGGGAAAGACGAACAAGGCGATGATCAAGTTGGCACTGTGAAGACGGCTGCTCAGAAGAAGAAGGAGAAGAAAGAGAGGGAGAAGCAGAAGAGGCTTGCTGCTAAGAAGCAAGAGGGAGCTAAGGTGCAAGAAGGTGGCGATGAGAAGAAAGGAGAGGAAGAAGTCTTGGCTGGTCAAGATGGTGAAGTTAAAGGAGATGACGATAATGTTAAGAGAGTCAAGGATAAGGTTAAGAAAGATGATGATGAAACAAAGAAGAATGATGATAAGTCTAAGATAAATGACGATAGAGCTAAGACAAATGAAGATAAGTCCAAGACAAATGAAGATAAGTCCAAGACAAATGAAGAGAAGTCCAAGACAAATGACGATAAATCCAAGTCAAATGACGATAAATCCAGTAAAGATGAAACTAAATCGAAGAAAGGTGATGATGATAAGTTAGGAGATGGTGAAGAACAAGGTGAAGGAGAGAGTAAGAAGAAGAAGAAGAAGGGGGCAAAAGGGGCAGCTGTTGAAGAAAAACCTGATAAAGATGCGAAGAAAGGTACGAATATATTTTTTAAACTGGTTTCAAACTTTTACCTTTTCGTTTTAAATTTTATTTAATGTAGTTTTATTCAATGTAATTTTATTCAATATAATTTTATTCAATGAAATTTTATTCAATGCAATTTTATTGAATGAAATCTTATTCATAATTTGATTAAATTAATAAAGCAAATAAATAAATGATTAGGTCCTGGAAAGAAGACGATTGCAGCGATGCAAGAAGCTCTTCGAAAACTAAAAGAAGAAGAAGAGAAGCAAGTGAAAGAAGCCGAAGAACGGATGCGAAGAGAAGAAGAAGCAGAAAAAGCTCGACTAGAAGCAGTTTTTCAAGAACAAGAACGCAAGCAAAAGAAGAAACAGAAGGAGAAGGAACGCAAAGAACGGTTAAAAGCCGAAGGCAAGTTGCTTACTCAAAAACAAAAAGCTGATAGGGCTCGGGCTCAAGCTATGATCGATAGCCTTAAGGCTCAAGGAATTGAGCTTCCTGACGTTGGCGAGAAGAGACCTAGGCCTGGCACGAGAATTCGGCCAAATAAACAGTTAAAGCAACAATTGAGTGTTGAGAAAGAAGCTGAATCGAAGGTTGATGAAGAACCTAAAGTCGAAGAAGAAGAAAAGGTTGAGGAATCTAAGGTGGAGGAAGTGGATAAGGAAGAACCTGAGGAAGAAGATGTCAAGGATGCTTGGGATGCTGATTCTTCTGGTGAAGAGGAATCTGAGGAAACTAGTGGTCCTGCTGGTGAGGTTTTGACTTTGAATTTATTCTCTAGATTTAATAAACTGTTTTAATTTTTTTTTTGCTAAATTCGTTTTTAAATTTAGAATCAAAATCTGATGAGAAACTTACTGGGAAAGAACATGCAAAGAAGCAAGAACTGAAGAAGCAAGAATCTAACAAGGAAGACCTTAATAAGCAAGACCTCAATAAGCAAGATCCCAAAAAGCAAGATTCAAAAAAGCAAGATTCAAAGAAGCAAGAGCTTAAAAAGCAGGGATCCAAGGACTCCAAGGAAGAAAGCGATGAAGAAGAAGAAAGCGAGGAAGATAGTGACAATTCCGAAGATGAAGATGAGTCCGAAGAATCGGAAGAAGATGAAGACGAAGATGATGACCATAGGACCGCCGAGGAGAAGAAACGAGACAAAGCAAAGGCTCGAATTGAAGAACGAAGAATCGAAGCAGAGAAGAACAAATCTTTGGATAACCTCCGAGCGGCAGTTGTTTGCGTCTTAGGTCACGTCGACACGGGAAAAACGAAAATTTTGGATAAATTAAGAAGGACAAACGTTCAAGATGGCGAAGCTGGGGGAATCACTCAGCAAATTGGGGCGACAAATGTGCCTATTGACGCCATTAAGGAGCAAATAAAAATAGTTAAAGGTGCTTCAGACATAAAATTGAAGATTCCGGGATTGTTGATTATCGACACTCCCGGGCACGAATCGTTTAGTAACTTACGAAGTCGAGGATCGTCGTTATGCGACATCGCCATTTTGGTAGTCGACATTATGCATGGTTTAGAACCGCAAACGATCGAATCGTTAAACCTACTCAAGTCGAAGAAGACTCCGTTTATCGTCGCGCTTAACAAGATCGATCGGCTTTACGATTGGCAGACGATGAATCGAAAGGACGTTAGGGACATAATCAAAGGGCAAGCGGCGAACACGCAGCTCGAATTCGAACAAAGAACGAAAGAAGTCGTCGTTCAGTTCGCCGAACAAGGAATGAATGCCGCTTTGTTTTACGAGAATCCCGACGTTAGGAGTTACGTCTCTTTAGTTCCCACAAGTGCTATAACGGGCGAGGGAATGGGGAATTTGCTCGCCTTGATCGTCGAGTCTTCGCAGAGTATGTTGGCGAAGAGACTTATGTATTCCGATGAACTTCAAGCAACGGTTTTGGAAGTTAAGGCGATCCCGGGATTGGGGACGACTATTGACGTTATTTTGGTTAACGGGACGCTTAGAGAGGGCGATTCGGCCGTTTTGGCTGGAACAAAAGGGCCGATTGTTACTCAGATTCGGTCTCTTTTGATGCCTCAGCCTATGAAGGAGCTGAGGGTGAAGGTATGATGTGTTTTTAATTTTTGTCCGTAACTTCAATTTTACTTTATATCTTATTTAATCCGCAATTGTTTCTGTATCGTTCTTTTGCAGAATGCATACATAGAATATAAGGAAATCAAAGCAGCTCAGGGTGTAAAAATCGCTGCCAAAGAACTTGAAACCGCCATAGCTGGCCTTAACCTATTCGTGGCTCATAAGCCCGATGAAGTGGACATTCTCAAAGACGAAGTTTCCCGAGAATTAAAGAAAGCTCTATCCAGTATTAAACTTCAAGACCGAGGCGTTTATGTCCAAGCCTCGACTCTCGGATCTTTGGAAGCCTTATTAGAATTTCTGCGAACCAGCAAAATACCCGTAAGTATTCCCGATTATTATTATTATCATTATTTAAAATATTAGTATTATTTGAAATATTAGTATTATTTAAAATATTATTTAGAAAATATTATTATTATTTAAAATATTATTATTATTTAAAATATTATTATTATTTAAAATATTATTATTTAAAATATTATTATTATTTAAAATATTATTATTTAAAATATTATTATTTAAAATATTATTATTATTTAAAATATTATTATTATTTAAAATATTATTATTATTTAAAATATTATTATCATTTAAAATATTATTATTATTTAAAATATTATTATCATTTAAAATATTATTATTATTTAAAATATTATTCAATATTAAACAAAGAAAATCGTTAAATGTTAAAGATACAAAAAGCAAAGAGTTTGTTGCCTTAGATACGTCATCTTGATCGCGGCTACTACATCCATGACCTAGTTTGATTAATTAGTGGCCCAGTGCACAAAGGGCATCAATTACCTGTATCCTGTCTTCGAGAGTAAAGAGGATGTGTTTTATTTTTATTAGTTTGGCGCGATACTTTCAATTCGGAAATTCGCCAAAGGCATCGAACAACATCAATAATAATTAAAGTAGCAAAACAAACAAAATCAATAACAATTGTACATTCAAATAGGAGCTCGACGTGTGTGACATCCTTTAGTTGTGGACAAAAAGAGCGACAGGAAGTCGCAGCATCGAATTTGCTGCTCTAATAAATATTTAATACGATGGAATATTAATTAGATGGAATATTAATAAGATGAAATAATGAGAGGTCTATATCTGAGTGATAGCAGGAAGTAGCATAATGCGACTCTGCAAGCTTTGGGGCTAACAATGACTAATTACAATCTTATAAATAACAAAACCGAGCTAGCTGAATATTACGAACTCGAACATGTGGGGCTTAGAGAATGCATATGTGATGCACATACTCGGCTTAGGTTACGTGTTTTTTGCGTTTCGTTTTGCATTTGTCGTACATTTATTTTTTTGCTTTGCATTTGTTTTTAGTTTACATTTGTTTTTCATTTGCTTTTATCTTTCATTTGTTTTTCATTTGCATTTATCTCTCATTTGTTTTTCATTTGCATTAATCTTTCATTTGTTTTTCATTTGCATTAATCTTTCATTTGTTTTTCACTTGCTTTTATTTTTCACTTGCTTTTGTTTGTTATTTGCATTTGTTTTCCTGTATCATTTATTTTCCTGTATCATTTATTTTCCTGTAGCACTTATTTTCCTGTAGCATTTATTTTCCTGTATCATTTATTTTCCTGTAGCATTTGTTTTCCTGTAGCATTTGTTTTTCGAACAACTAACCGATACTGCGCACTCTTCAGTTACTGCGCATTTTATTTTTATTTGCACTGATGTATCATTTTTTTTAATACACCCAAGATGTCTTGTTTAACCAAGATTAAGTAATCGTGTTTGTGTGCACACCCTGCGGGGTAAATACGACTAGCTCATTTTTATCAGTGAATCGCCTCGGCGACCTTGTTATATTTGTGGACTCTTTGATAAGGCCCCTACATAATTAATCCATTCATACTATGTGCATATAATCACGTCTTACAATCATTATTATACCATAAAAAGCTGATCTTCTTGAGCAGAATTTAAAAAAAAAAAATTGCCACTAGTGGCGCCGCGGCAGAACACACAACTAAACGAAAATGGAGGGAAATTTTAAAACGCTCTCCTGGATAAATATTTAAGTAAAATATTAAATAATATTTAACTAAAATATTAAATAATATTTAACTAAAATATTAGATAATATTTAAGTAAAATATTAGACAATATTCAAATAAAATATTAGAAAATATTCAAGTAAAATATCATATAAATAAATGATGGATTCCATGTCGTCGCATCGGTTCCGCAAACAAAGCCCACATTGTCTTCCAGCTGTTTGGCGCATGAATATTAATTAATAAGCTAATTATGAGTCGTCGGAAGTCGGGGACAAAGAGGTTATTTCTTTTAAGGTACGGCGTGCACGCCATAGCCGCTTGATCGTGCCATTCGCGACACGGCACGTTCCTCACATCCGGTTTACCGGTCGTCTTTTCGATTCGAACTGTTTTGCCGATTCAAACAGTTTTGCCGATGCAAAAAGACGAACGGCTTCTTCGCCTTCTTCTATGGAAGGCGACCGCTCGTTCCTTATAAGAAGAAGAGTTTTTTTAGCTGCTAGAAGTTGCTGGCCCGTCTTTGGACTTTCATTCATCTGTTCGAGAAGACACGGTTTCTCTTAAGTCGCTTTTGAACCTATCTGACCTAACCTAAGTTGTTTAAAATCGATCTAACCTAACCTAAGTATTTTTTTAACTAACCTAAGTTGCTCAAAATCGAACTAACCTAACCTAAATATTTCTTGACCTAATCTAAGTTGCTCAAAATCGATCTAACCTAACCTAAGTATTTCTTGAACTAACCTAAGTTGCTTAAAACCGATCTAACCTAACCTAAGTATTTCTTGAACTAACCTAAGTTGCTTAAAACCGATCTAACCTAACCTAAGTATTTCTTGAACTAACCTAAGTTGCTTAAAATCGATCTAACCTAAAGTAAATATTTCTTGAACTAACCTAAGTTGCTCAAAATCGATCTAACCTAACCTAAGTATTTCTTGAACTAACCTAAGTTGCTTAAAATCGATCTAACCTAACCTAAGTATTTCTTGAGCTAACCTAAGTTGCTCAAAATCGATCTAACCTAACCTAAATATTTCTTGAACTAACCTAAGTTGCTTAAAATCGATCTAACCTAACCTAAGTATTTCTTGAACTAACCTAAGTTGCTCAAAATCGATCTAACCTAACCTAAGTATTTCTTGAACTAACCTAAGTTGCTTAAAATCAATCTAACCGAACCTAAGTCCTTTATGAACTGACCTAACCTAACCTAAGTAGCTTAGAACCAACCTAACCTAACATTTGATTGCGATTAAATAGCGTCTATTTTTAATAAAAAAATTTATTACCGCCACGATACTAAAAAAAAACTAATTAAACGGCAAAATGATAGCCCAGGCCAGAAGTCGCCATATTTCAAGTCGAAAATATTAAACGAGCCCATATTTTTCAGGCAGCTTGTAACGTGATTTGTATAAATAGAACGTTAACAGCTTTACGACTCTACATCATATGAATTAAATTTAAACAAGGCACTCCCCCATTTTTTGTGCCCTAAACTATCAATCCACCTCACAAGGATGTAATATTTATAGCGAGAAATATTTAAAACCATATATTCATATTCATATTATTTGTATTTATGACTTTATCGAACATCTTAATTGAGTGGGCGTCTTTTCGCGTGAAATTTCCTGATGGGCCTCGTTCCTGAAATCAAAACATTTGTAGGAAGCTCTCTATTAGGGACTTCCTTTTAGCGAACGTTTTAGAAGAGATGGAGACGGAGATGGGACGCAATCTATAATTAGTCGCCGGATACGCTAAGACCTCCGTGTTCTTGCTAGGAAGCCACTTCCTGTCAATATTTCTTGCTAGAAAATTGGATAAATTACATAATTAGTTGGTGCAGTACACGTAATGCGCTGTAATGCTACGGCCTCTGGAGATGGCGCTGGAACGAAGGCCGAGGAATATTTTGCGCGATGGTGACTATTATTATATTTTTTTTATAGATATACAAGTTAACGAATGAATAAATAGAAGAATGAATAGGTTCTTTCCAACAAGCTGTATGTACTGTACAGGCATGCACATTACAAAATCACCCTTCCAATACCGATTTGTACGGTACCATGTACTGGTTGTACTGTCATGCGCAGTTTAATCATAGGGGAAAATTCGCGTTGATATTGGTGCGTTGTTTTTATTATTTTTACAAATTCTACAGTATTGACATATGCTTTTAAATTGATGACCCAGACTCCAATAAGTTTGGGATGTTGTGGATAATTTAGAGATGATTCCTAAATAATATACTTTATAAATACTCCCTCTGTCCGAAATTAAGAGTCCCATTTTATACACAAATTTGTATTAAAATGGGACTCTTATATTCGGACAGAGGGAGTAATAAATACAAGAAACCTAGGGCTATTAAGACAGTAAAGGTTAGAAAATAAACTAAAGAAATCGCACTGGAACGAAGGTCAATGAATATTTTGCTCGATGGTAACTATTATTATTTTTTTTATAGATACATGTACACGAACATGTGAAATCTAATGATATTTAGATAGAAGGAAAGTTTGAAAACAAGCAAAGAACCTAAGCTATAAATGCATAACCTAATCATAACTAAATATCACCATGTTGAAAAAAAACATAACTAAATGTATAACCTATACAAGTCAACGAATGAATAAATAGAAGAATTAAGTTTAGGGAATACGTTACACGTTATTATTATTATTTTCATATTCTAAAGTATTGCCATGTGCTTTTAAATTTATGACCCAAACTCCAATAAGTTTGGGATGTTGTGAGAAATTTAGAGATGACTCCTAAATAATACACTTTATAAATAATAAATAAAAAAAACTTAGGGCTATTATGACAGTAATGGGTTGAAAATAAACTAAAGAAACCGTATTGGAACGAAGGCCGAGGAATATTTTACACTATCGTGACTATTATTTTTTTTTTATAGTTATACTTATGTACACACACGTACATGAGAAATCTAATGATATTCAGATAGCGAAAATTTGAAAGAACCTAAGCCACAAATGCATACCCTAATCATAACTAAATATCACCATGTTAAAAAATCATTACTAAATGTATAGCCTATACAAGCACATATGCGATACAAGTTAACGAATTAATAAATAGAAAAATTAAGTTTGGGAGTACATTACAGGTTTTTTTTATTATTTTACAAATTCTATAGTACCGACTTATCCTTTTAAATTGATGACCCAGACAAAACATTCGAGTCGCACTTCGCGCGATCCTCGTGTCTTGCCAACACTATCGGCCTGCGGCCTTCGCCTCCTCGGATTAACATCAAACATTGTAGGCGCTCGCTCACTCGGTCCGCTCGTTCGCGAGCCACACAAGACATTCGGGTCGCGCTTCGCGCGACCCTCATTTCTTGCCAGCACTATCGGCCTGCGGCCTTCGCCTCCTCGGATTACCATCAAACATTGTACGCGCTCGTTCGTTAAAAAATTCTAGGGGTATTAAGATACTAAAGATTTGAAAATAATTTTAAAAAATCTAGGGCTATTAAGACGCTAAAATAAGACATACACTAAAGGTTTAAAACTAAGTTAAAAAAACTAAAGACTATTAAGACACTAAAGGTTTGAAAATAAGTTTAAAAATCTAGGACTATTAAGACAAAAAAGATTTAAAATTTATTAAATTCTTTCAAATTATTTTACTTGTAATACCAGATGATGCTTATCATATTTAATCTTTTTATAATCTTGTTCTTTCATTTTTTTTTACAAATTTATATGAATATTTTGAAAGGAAAAATATTAATTAATTGAGAAAAAAAATTGTAAAAAGAAAATTGTTGAAAAAATCCCTTGAGATAAGAGATTGAGAGAACAATTACTTGTCGAACGTCCGAATAAATGCATTAAAAGCAGATGTCTTAAAAGGAAATAAAACTAAAAATGGAATAGATGTAGTACATAGAAAATATTTTACATTGGAGCACATTTCTTGATGTTGATTCTGGGAAGGAAGTAATTCATGTATAATAATTACATACTTTATTATTAATAATGTGATTGTTAATAATGTCATTATTATTAATAATGTGATTGTTAATAATGTCATCTCTATTAATAATTGTACAGGAACGTTTATACAGTTTATTATACAAATAATTAAGCATTATGTTATTATTATATCAAGCGGAATAAATGTCTTATCTGAAGAAGCGAGTGAGCGAGCGACTCCCACCAGACGTTTACTCGGAACTCCAAATGAAGCGCATTATTAAAATAATACGAGCGATTTTGAAGAGATAAAACTCTGCAGAAACTCAGCGCTCATAAAGCAGCTACATTGTGCCATAAATACGATATTCATAAATTGCGCTGAATAAATTGTAATATCCTCAGACTAGTTAATAAACGTTTCTGATTTAATGGGCGCAAATAACTCCGACTCGTTTCGAGATTCCACGGGCTACACGTAGGAAGCAGAAATTGCATCTGTATAATGAATTCAAATTATTTTCTAGAATCGACTCCCATAATTCCACTCTGGCGTGGGTTCTACACCTAGACACAACCCTCTTTAATCCCTCCTCTCGAGGCGAATTGTTTGTTTTAGTTTTTGTTTATATATTTATTTATTTATTTTTTGTTGCAGTACTCAGGGATCAGGATCGGTCCTGTCGTCAAGAAGGACGTCATCAGGGCCTCTACGATGTTGGAGCACGAGAGTCAGTAAGTGAACTATTTTTAATAAAAATTTTTAAGGAAATATTTTATTTTATTATAAATATTTTGCTCTATTGTATTGTAAATTAACTGAGAATGAGTGTACTTTAATCGAGACTGTGTTGGAGCGTAGACAAGAAACAACATCCGGCAAGGCGAGAGCATTAGTCAAAATAAGGCCCACCTGTATACATAAAATATGTATAGTTAGCACATATTTAGGTATCCAAACACCAGTCTGACCCAGAAGAAAAGGAAAAAATCTGTTAAAGCCATGGAAGATGTCAAACGGCTCTGAACAAACAGATAGATACAGAAACGAGAACTGAGACTCTTTCTTGTTATCTGTTTTCTGTTTGTTTAGGATAGAATTAGTCAAAGTGTGTGAGAAATGCTAATACAGTAGCACTGTTGTGTTTGGGCTCTTGTTAAGCGTTCTTCTCCTTCAAAGTACCATTTTAATCGTACGTAATGGTTTGAGTGTTTTGATTTTGTGTTCTAGATGATTTTTTTGTTTTAGATCATTTTTGTTCTAGATAATTTTTTTTTGTTCTCAGGTACGCCACTATTTTGGCGTTTGATGTGAAAGTCGAGAGGGATGCACAGGACCTCGCGGATAGTTTAGGGGTGAAGATTTTCCAAGCTGACATCATTTACCACCTCTTCGACAGGTTCATGGAATATAGGGAGGAATTGAAGCAAAAGAAAAGAGAAGAGTTCAAGCACATTGCCGTGTTCCCTTGCAGACTTAAAGTCTTACCACAATTTGTGTTCAATTCCCGAGACCCCATCGTCATGGGAGTTATGGTGGAAGCTGGGATAGTCAAGGAAGGAACTCCTATTTGTGTGCCTAGTAAAGAAGTGCGTTCGATTCATTATTTATTTATTTATTTATTAGTATATTTATTGGTTTAGTTATCTATTTGTGTGGTTATTGATATATTTGGAATTTTAGTTCGTAGAGTTAGGATTCGTGACCAGCATAGAAAGCAACCACAAGACCGTGGAAAGCGCGCGAAAGGGAATGGAGGTTTGCATCAAGATCGAACCCGTCCCGGGGGAATCCCCGAAGATGTTCGGCAGGCACTTTGACGAAACCGATATGCTCGTCAGCAAGGTAAGTTGCCGTGTTTATATAGTGGGTCGGTTATTTATGGTCAAGAGTTGACAAACAAGTCTAGCCGAACACTTGGTTCTTGCTCTTAGCGTCATAGCCAGGTGTACACATTAGAAATGTCCATCCTGTAGAACAGTGTGCGACGGCCAGGTGTGCTGCCAGAGATAAAAGGCCGAGAGGGACATAAAAAGAGAAGCTCCTCGTTTCAACACTCCCCGCCCACCGGATCGCTTTTGAATATCATTCTGGACTGGAAAATGAATTAAAAAATGAGAAGGTGCATTCGAATTGATTGCATTAGCATATTTTGCGTGGACCGACCTACATTCGGGATTCACCGTTCTCGGGCGGCGAGGAGGCGTAGGAGGCCCTGATGCGCGGCCACGTTGATGTCTCGTCGTTTTTTCCTTTTTTTTTCTTTTTCTCTTTTTTCTCTTTTCTCGTACTAAAAGTACTTTAGGGCGACCCGACCTATCGGCCGATCTAACGAAGTAACAAAAGCACCAACTAGATCGATATCCTCGTTGAGGGAGGCGAGCCGAGGTCATTCTTCTGCCGCAGTGGGTCGCCGGGGGCGCTGGCGTCGGGGGATGAAGCCCTAAATCCATGGCCTACTTCGACGCTCGCTCATTGATCAAATGCAGGCTGGGGTATCCTATCTTCCCTAATTGTCCTGTTTGTCCCATTTTCCCTATTTGTCCTATTTTCCTTCTATCCTATTTTCCTTCTATCCTATTTTCCTTCTATCCTATTTTCCTTCTATCCTATTTTCCTTCTATCCTATTTTCCTTCTATCCTATTTTCCTTCTATTATATTTTCCTTCTATCCTATTTTCCTTCTATCCTATTTTCCTTCTGTTCTATTTTCCTTATTTATTCTATATTCCCAATTTTTCCTGTTTAGCCATTCTCTCTATTTATTCTATATTCTTCCAATTTGCCTAATATGTTCTCTTTGCCCCCTATCATCCAAAATAGGGGTGAGAAATGCAGGACAATGCCCCTTCGTGAATCTAGCACAATCAATACGACTTTGGCCGCGGGACATGTTGGGGAGGAATTTTATGCAGCTCTTGCTATTTGATCTTTTCATAAAATCTCATATTAAGAACAATTTTGCCATCAGTTGTATACATATGTTATATGAGTAAAATGATATAAAAGTAAATTTAAATGAAAATAAGTTTCAATGAAAATAGGAGTATAGAACCCAAGTCCGCATTGAATGAAAAATTATGAATGTGGAAGCCGCTCATTGGCTCCATCGGGTCAATGTAACAAAGCAGTGCGTCTGAGAATGGGGTTGATCAATGAAACGACTTTCCGGGGCAAGTAGGGCGGGCGCCTTGTCCTGTTGCATGAGCCAGTGAATGATGTATTTATAGGCAACCTTACAAGTGACTTCGGAAACATTCAACGTATTTTTTTATATGTCTACTACTGCACATAAAAATATACTATTGGAAGTACAGGATGAACTCTGAATCTGCAAATTTTGTAGATAGGCTTTGCAGATTACAATTAAAACCTTAAAATTTGCAGATTAAAAAAACGCGCCCTGCAGCAGGTGGACCCGTAGCAGATATATATATATATATATATATATATACAGGGTGATTCTGTTCCT
>JAWQRP010000926.1:0-22456 GCA_033557875.1 Quadriops clusia
TTTATTATTTTAGGTTAACGTTAAGTTGACGTCTGTCAAGTGTATATGTTTAGGTTAAATGTCAAGTTGACACTTTTAGAAGGGACTGGGCACATTCACTTTGTACCATCGTCTGTAGATTAAATGCATACGGTGAATAAATTCTAAGCGCTACAGAAAGCGATCGGGCCGTAAGAATGTCGCTTAGAATGGGTTCATCGTATGCATTTAATCTGCAGACGACTGTACAATATATGCGCAGTAGATGCATACATATGAAAGTCTTTGTAAACAATTCATGGCTTTCATGGTTGTAGAAAAGGGATGGAGCAGGAAGGAACGAGAAGGGACGGGACAGGATCGGCAGGAAGGGAAGGAAAAGCACAGGTAGGGACGGGAAGAAAAAGAACGCTAATAGAAGGGACGGGACGAAAAAGAAATAAAGAGATAGTTAAGAGGACAACTGGCATACCTATTCCTCTTTTTCTGACTACGCCTTCATCTCTTTTCTACTCCCTCCATCTAGTTCTCACACTCATGCCTATCAAAAAGTGCATGCACTTCTAGCCTCTTCGAAGAACGGGTACGTTTGCTAGTTTATAATAAAAGCACTAAATTAAAATGCTCAGCACAAGTTTACGGCTGCCCGTAGGAGTTATGATACATTTTGTTACGTCATAATCCATTCAGCGATTTTCCCCATTGGTAGGTTAATGCTATACGCCCAAATACGTCCGACTTTCGAATTTCGTTTTAATGAATGTGGTCTACTATGGAATAATAATATTGAGAAGAGGGCGCCAAGAACGCGCAGGTGTCTAATTAAAAATAAATTTGCGAATAATTAAATTTGCGAAAAATTTACTAAATAAATATACTATAAAAATTTGCTTATTTGACACTTTAAAATTTTTAATATGATGAAAAAACGAATAAATTTTTTTTTATGATTACGATTTCAGACACACTTCATCCCCACATGTCTTAAGGCAAAATTCAGAGTCACACTAACTAAAAAACAATAAAAACTAAAAACAATAAAAACTTAAAACAATAAAAACTAAAAACAATAAAAACTAAAAACAATAAAAACTAAAAACAATAAAAACTAAAATGCAAATCAGTTATTTAATTACGGTGCGAGTGTTTCGCGCTTTTTACGATGTACATCTAAATTGTTTACGAGTAGTACTACAACAATTGAAGGCCTACAGACCTCTAAATGAAATGCGTCGATTTATTTACTCGTTCAGACCTACAATTACTTCTTTACAAGCATATAATAACTTTTACGATTCTTCTAGATTGAGTTCAAAGCAATCATAACGCTCGCCTTTTGACAGGATTAAAACACACATCAAGTGTCACTCAAGATTATTCAATTGCTCTTGTGTTCACTCAACTGTGCAGTCACAACATTCTCGAGGCAACACCAGAGTTTTCTAGATTTTCATAATAATGCGAAAATAACTTCTTCAGTATTTAACAATTTGATCCTGAGCCAGATATAGAGTGGTTACTTTCATCTTTTTTCATATCTGTTTAGAATAAATGTTCTCGTCGGCCGTACCGATACCATATAAATAATAAAACCAAATAAATAATAAAACCAAATAAATAATAAAACCAAATAAATAATAAAACCAAATAAACAATAAAACCAAATAAATAATAAAGTCAAATAAATAATAAAACCAAATAAATAATGATAGCAAATAAATAATAATAACAGATAAATAATAAAACCAGATAAATAATAATACCAGATAAATAATAAAACCAGATAAATAATAAAACCAGCTAAATAATAATACCAGATAAAAAATAATAGCAAGACAATTTATTCGGCCTATAATACCCTATAGACTGTTATCCGGGTACGTGTGACACATGATATGCATTTGTATGTACTTTAAAATGATCCTAATTTATTTTCTACGCGGAGATTTAATAGTCGACAACAGAAAACAATTTAAAAGGCGGCCGAGTGTTGCAATCGGATTGACATTTCGAAATAAAAACCTATTCGACTTATGCTCGGGTATAAGTGTGTAACAGCATCATTTAAAAATTAGCATATGGAAGCCAATTATTTTTTTCTTTTTCTTTGTTGCTCTGATCGCGTTCTTTATCATAACTGTACTTGTACATTCATACATACAGATAATAGGCATTATTTATATTTGTCGTTGACAGTACCGTGTAACGCGAGCGACTTGTGTCGCAAGTCGTAAGTGACTCCCCGGAAGAATTCCTCCAAAAGCGTCCTGCGGCACAAAACAATGTTTTTTGGCCAATCAGTTAAATCATCAAATCCATGCAAACTTCTAATTGTAAGTATCGGTTAAGTCATTTCTCAGATTTTGTCATTATGAGTGAATGATGAATGGTATTTGGATTTTATATTTATACTCCAATAATTATAATTTGGATATATTTTGTCGATATGAAGATAGGTTACTCAATTAATGCAAATGAGGGTCTTATCAAAAACGGATTTGTTTGATTAAATGACAGACGAAAGTTGCCGGGAACAGATGGTTCAATATTTGGGGAAAATATTTCGCGTGTCGAGCGGTAGGATAAACAATAGGCGGGCGCTACGCAAAGAAGGGCGCTAACATCGGCTTATTCAGGAACATCTCCTCGAGAATGCAGAAATGGCCAAATGGCTTAGCAAAGGTTGCTCTATTGGTGATGTGTGAAAAGATTCGGTAAATAGTGAGTGGTCCTCGGCATATTGGTAGCCAAATTTTCTCAACTTTTACCATCATCGACCTAACCCCTCAATCGTCACAATATTCTATATAGATATATTATATTATATATAGATTAAATTTTCAAACATTTATAAATTACTGTTCAAATTTTTTAAATTAATTAATCTAATATTGTCTGGCAGACAAACAGTGACAAATGGAAATTTTTCGCCACAGGAGTGACGCAATTTCGCAAGGCCGTTTTAACTAATTACATTAATACAATAATTGTAAGCATATAGCTCATAAAACTTGGTGTGTAATATAAAATAACGTTTTTTGACGCACGTTAATAGCTATTTCTTACAGCGCATTAATTCGCCGTAAACAGTAATTACCATAAACATTTCAATGTTTTAGTGTCCGCGATTGTGTGGCACTCGTAGATATACCAAATCGATTAGTTTTTGTCAATGATCGATACAAGAAAATTCTTTATTAATTACATAAATATATGGCAGTTATCATCGACGCAAACATAATAATTACTATTTTTTCGCGTTATTGAGCTTTGAAATTTACCCTTGAAGAAGTTAATACATTAGCATTGAATTTTGATGACATTGTATTTATTTTGTATTTTATTATTGTATTACAGTATTTATTATTATATTATATTATTTATTATTATATTACATCATTTATTATTATATTATATCATTTATTATTATATTATATTATTTATTAGTTGTCGCGTTGAATGAAATTTGGGCTCACCCTGTAGGTACAGTGAAGCAAAATACGACTTCTTAAAATGGCACTAAAAAGGTACAGCCAAAGCGAGCTTAATGATTATTTTTCCAGGCCAGTAGACTTAGTCGTAATTGGTTTTTAATTCGAGACGTTTCAACGTTTACTTACGTTTAGGTTCATCCTTTTACGTGCCGCTGCCGAAGAAAGAGAGAGAGAAGGGGTGGTACGTGAGATGCGAGAAGAGTACATACCTGAAAAAGAAACATCAATCATTGATTTTATAACGACATCTTTTAACAATATTTTTTACTTTCTCGTATATGTACACATATCAATGTATACATATCAATATATACATATCAAGCTTGATACATATCAATATATACATATCAAGCTTGATACATATCAAGCTTAATACATATCAAGCTTGAAACATATCAAACTTGATACATATAGTAGCATTGAATAATGACAGTGGTCATGCAAAAATTCGATCTCGAATAACTTAAAATCGACTCCGTTAGAAAAATATTTTACAGTCTCAGCATTAGTATGTTTTGGATAAGCCCCATACATCGTTATTGTCAAAATAAATTCAACGTCCCCGCCGAGATTACGCGAGGGCTTGAGATTTAAATAAAGTAAAAATCCAATCCTTTCAGTTATGCAAAGCAGCTGGAGGCACCTAGGGCAGGGAAAGGCCCTTTGTGCCCTTAATCAATGATTTATATGCAACCATGTGCTATGTTTGCTTAGTGCGATTGTAGATGGGATTGCTCCTGACAAATTGTTGATGATCCGCCGGAGATTTAAATATTTATTTAGCAATCTGTTCCTCAATGGGTTCTTAGACGTCAGCTTGTTCGAGCGACGAAATTGATCCCTTTTGATCTTTGCGTTGCTATTCTCTTGGGCCCCAACATTCTGATACGGTCACCTAAATGTTAAGGTCGCTTACGCTAATTAGTCAATTAATTTGTTTAACATTTCGGGCGTGATTGCGCGATCTATTTCTTCTGGTTCTTATTGTTATTGGGCCACCGATGGCATTTATGGTTTTAAGCTGTCCTTTCGGACTTGCGTGTTGCGTGCCACGAGATGTGGGCAAGATCTCGAAGAAGATAAGAACCCTAATGGAGCGCGGTCAAAATTTTGTTACGTTGGATCTGTCGGATTAATTATAATGGAATACGTAAAGTTTGAAGTGAAAGTTCGGCAACGGACCACTTTCTGATAAGTCCTTATTTTCCGTTGATAAATGGAATCATTAGCATGGCTGCCGTGCAAAAGGGCAATGGTCAATTTCGTTTTTAGGCTTAAATTCCTTGACATTATCGTAATTATCTCGGATACAATCCGATTTTCTTCTGGTCCCCTCGGGGCAAACCTCTTAACGAACGAAATCCATGCTCGAGAGAAAGGGTTTGGTGCATCTTCAATTGTTGATATGTTCGCGAATGAATCTTTGCGCGGTGAGTCGCCATGGGACCAGACACTAGCAAGCCGTGCTTGCTGATACCAGAGATCTTTTAGATGAAGAAATTTTTGATAAAGATATCGTAGATGAAGACTTTTAGATGAAGAACTTTTAGATAAAGTTAATCATAAAGTAAATCTACGTGAAGATCCTTCAGATGAAGTTTTAGATGAAGAACTTTTAGATAAAGTTAATCATAAAGTTAATCTACATGAAGATCCTTCAAATGAAGAAGTTTTAGATGAAGAACTTTTAGATAAAGTTAATCATAAAGTTAATCTACATGAAGATCCTTCAGATAAAGAAGTTTTAGATGAAGAACTTTTAGATAGAGTTAATCTACATGAAGATCCTTCAGATGAAGAAGTTTAGATGACGAACTTTTAGATAAAGTTAATCTACATGAAGATCCTTCAGATGAAGAAGTTTTAGATATTTTGATGATGAGACATTGAATGATTAGATCTTTGACCATGCTATTTTGGAAAATAAGATTTTTGACGATGAAATTTTGGATAAGATTTTGAAAGATATGATTTTGGAAGATATGATTTTGGAAGATATGATTTTGGAAGATATGATTTTGGAAGATATGATTTTGGAAGATATGATTTTGGAAGATAAGATTTTGGAAGATAAGATTTTGGAAGATGAGATTTTGAAAGATGAGATTTTGGAAGATAAGATTTAGGACGATGAGATGTTGGAAGATAAGATTTAAGACGATGAGATTTTAGAAGATAAGATTTAGGACGATGAGATTTTGGATGAAAAGATTTGGGAAAAGAAGATCTTTGACAACAAGATGTTTGATGAAGTAATGTCCATGAAGTGGTTTTCGATAAATTACTGTAGACCACGTCATTTTTGATGAAGAAGCGTGAGAAGACGTGATTTCAAAAGGAGTTCCTCTCGTCAGTCAAGTCCGGCCCTGTGGAAGAGACTGCATATCAGGTTCAAGAATACAGTTGAGTCGGTCTGATGCTGCAACCGCTGCAACCGATGCGATGGTCACTTATCTCCCGCCACTTGCACTTGGAGAAGATGGAACCGTCCCAGCCCAACTGGACCCACTCATTATTATCCGTTACCGTTTAGCATTCACTTACCTTTAAACTCGAAACGAGTTTATACGAAGCAACTACTAATCATGCACAGATTGATTTATGCTATCAATGGACGAACGCATCCACGGTTGCGACGTAACTTACAGCCGCGTTTTGTCATAATTAAGACACTCGCGCAAATGTTCGCAGAGATTTATCGTCATTGCGTCATATTTTATTTTGTTATTGATAATGGACGCCCATGGCTTGGCCTGGGTTGAACTGAATGTCCGAGCCTACACATGTCTTACTTTTGGACGAACCTATATCCTGCTTGAGCATTGTATGTCCTTATGGCGGATTGACGACGTTCTCAATGGGCAGACTATTATCAACAAGTAACGATTGTTGTCACAAACAATTGTTGTAACAAACAATTGTTGTAACAAACAATTGTTGTAACAAACAATTGTTGTAACAAACAATTGTTGTAACAAACAATTGTTGTAACAAACAATTGTTGTCACAAACAATTGTTGTCACAAACAATTGTTGTCACAAACAATTGTTGTCACAAACAATTGTTGTCACAAACAATTGTTGCAACAAACAATTGTTGTCACAAACAATTGTTGCAACAAACAATTGTTGTCACAAACAGTTGTTGTAACAAACAATTGTTGTCACAAACAATTGTTGTAACAAACAATTGTTGTCACAAACAATTGTTGTCACAAACAATTGTTGTCACAAACAATTGTTGTCACAATCAATTGTTGTCACAAACAATTGTTGTCACAAACAATTGTTGTAACAAACCATTGACCTAACACACCATTGACCTAACACACCGTTGTCTTAACACACCATTGTCCTAACACACGATTGTCGTCGTACATCAGTGACCTAACACATCATTGTCCTAATAAATTATTGTACTAGCAAACTATTGCCCTAACGTACCATTCTCCTAATAAATCATTGCCTTGAAAAACTATTACCCTGATAAATCATTGTCTTGAAAAACCATTTCTCTGATGAACCATTACTCTGATAAACCATTACTTTGATAAACCATTACTCTAATAAACCATTACTCTGATAAACCATTACTCTGATAAACCATTACTCTGATAAACCATTACTCTGATAATCCATTACTCTGATAAACCATTACTCTGATAAACCATTACTCTGATAAACCATTACTATGATAAACCATTACTCTGATAAACCATTGCCGTGATAAACCATTGCTTTGATAAACCATTGCCCTGATAAACCATTGTCCTGATAAACCACTGCTTTGATAAACCATTGCCCTGATAAACCATTGCCCTGATAAACCATTGTCCTGATAAACTACTGCTTTGATAAACCATTGCCCTGATAAATCATTGTCCTGATTATCCACTGCGTTGATAGACCATTGCCCTGATAAATCATTATCCTGATAAACCACTGCTTTGATAAACCATTGCCCTGATAAACCATTGCCCTGATAAACAATCGCCCTAATAAACAATCGCCTTAATAAACAATCGCCCTAATAAACAATCGCCCTAATAAACAATCAACCTAATAAACAATCGCCCTAATAAACAATCGCCCTAATAAACAATCGCCCTAATAAACAATCGCCCTAATAAATGGTTCTCCTAATAGACCATTTTCTTAATAAACCGTTGTAATAAGAAACCTTTATTGCAACAAACTATTGTCCTAATCAACGATTGTACTAAATATGCAAAGGTTCTAAATATTCCAGTATACTAAATACACTAATGTACTAAAAAGAAACAGAAAAAGCATAAAGAGAAGAAACAGAAAAGGAAGTAAGGGAAGTAACAGAAGAGAAAGTACGGGAAGTTACAGAAAAGGAAGAAAGATAAACACTAGAAAATGAAAAAGCAGAAAAAGAAGAAAGAGCAGGAAAAGAAGAAGGAGCAGAAAAAGAAGAAGGAGCAGAAAAAAAGAAAGAGCAGGAAAAGAAGGAGGAGGAGAAAAAGAAGAAAGAGCAGGAAAAGAAGAAAGCATGGCAATAGAAGAAGGAACAGAAAAAGAAGAAGGAACAGAAAAAGAAGAAAGCACAGCAAAAGAAGAAAGAACAAAAAAAGGAGAAGAAAGAGAAAAAGACGAAAGAGCAGAAAAAGGAGAAGAAAGAGAAAAAGACGAAAGAACAGAAAAAGGAGAAAACAGAAAAAGAAGAAAGAACAGAAAAAGGAGAAAGAACAGCAAAAGGAGAAAGAAAAGCAAAAGGAGAAAGAAAAGCAAAAGAAGAAAGAACAGAAAAAGGAGAAAGAACACCAAAAGAAGAAAGAACAGAAAAAGGAGAAAAAGCAGAAAAAGAAGAACGAAATAAAACAGAAAAAGAAGAACGATAAAAACAGAAAAAGAACGATAAAAACAGAAAAAGAACGATAAAAACAGAAAAAGAACGATAAAAACAGAAAAAGAAGAACGATAAAAACAAAAAAAGAAGAACGATAAAAACAGAAAAAGAATAACGAAATAAAACAAAAAAAGAAGAACAAACGAAAGGGCAAAGAAGAACAAAAAGATAAAGATGGAGGAAACATGAGAAGAAAAGGCAATCGTCATGCCAGTTGAGTAGAAAAATGACACAAATAATACAAATTGCTCGAAAACTAACAGCGCAAATTGAAAGAGAAAAAGAAGGAGACTCGCAGCCTCCTGAAGAAATGATTTAATTTACGACAATGAAGATCAAAGTAAAAGAAGCCGATTACTTTCCGCGGTCAGGTGCGATTAAATTCATTTTTACGAGAGACAATGCACCAGTCCGCCTCTGGTTCGAGACAGGCTCACACTCTTTCCACCATCGACTGGCCAAGATAGCTGCATAGCTTCCCGACCTCCTCCGTAATCCCCCTTCCACTCTTCGTCTCTCCGAGACCAACACTTTCGTCTTCAGCCATCGCCGTCCTCGTGTCCGTGTGCACACCGTAGCCACAGCCTTGGCGATCTTCAAAGGTCAAAGATTAATATTACCGCAAGACAAATGTCGTTTTCAACTTCACACGAACACATTTATGTGCGTATCAAAACAACTAAGCGATCTTTCTCAACTTTGCTAATGAAACAATCAGCACCGTCGTTTTCTCACTAATGAACAATCGAATTGTCTGGTCTGACCTAGCGAAGTCTGATCTAAATGTATCTGATGCATCTATCCTAACCAGCATGCATCTAACCTAACCTAATCCGCATGCATCTAACCTAACCAGCATTCATCTAACCTAACCAGCATGCATCTAACCTAACCAGCATTCATCTAACCCAACCAGCATGCATCTAAACTAACCAGCATGTATCTAACCTAACCTAATCCGCATGCATCTAACCTAACCAGCATGCATCTAACCTAACCAGCATGCATCTAACCTAACCAGCATTCATCCAACCCAACCAACATGCATCTAAACTAACCAGTATGTATCTAACCTAACCTAATCCGCATGCATCTAACCTAACCAGCAAGCATCTAACCTAACCAGAATGCATCTAACCTAACCAGCATGCATCTAACCTAACCAGCATGCATCTAACCTAACCAGCATGCATCTAGCTTAACCTAATCCGCATGCATCTAACCTAACCAGCATGCATCTAACCTAACCTAACCAGCATGCATCTAACCTAACCAGCATGCATCTAACCTAACCAGCATGCATCTGACCTAATCAGCATTCATCTAACCCAACCAGCATGCATCTAACCTATCCAGCATTCATCCAACCCAACCAACATGCATCTAACCTAACCAGCACTCATCTAATCCAATCAGAATACATGATATCTAACCAGAATTGATCAAACCTAACCAGAATTGATTTACCATGGCCCACCAATCAATTACGACGTGACCATCAATGTTAAGGATGTGGGGATCACCTCCAATATGGGTACTGACCACTAAGAACGTATTTTACAAGAATCCACAACTCGGTTCACAGGTATTGTTCGAGGAAGAACGCCGGCGCTGGTCTAAAATAGAAGTCAAGTTCACGCGCAAGAGCGAGAAAAACATTAATCAATCCCCACAGAAAAACAATCACGTCTTCATAGTACTCCTAGTATCGTTAAGTATACATTATGCAAGATTCCAGTAGGTGTGGGTGCAAGACGTGAGGAGAACAAGTGCAAGGTCGGAAGTGAACCTGGGAAAGAAGATGGCACGCGACATTGACAGACAAAGCCAAGACAGCGGGAAAGTCGGCGATCTTGCTCTCTGGAACGAGATGACTCGGAGCGGATTGGAGCCTCTTGGAACGAGTTACCCTAGTCTAACTGGTAAACGCAACAACCATCTCCTGGAAGTCGTCTGTTTGTTCAAAGCCGACCAAGTGAGTGCCGGTGAGTTGCATCGGCGTAACCTACCTCAACGAACTTTTTGTGGAGGTAACAACTATTATAACACCAACTACTATAACAGGTTCCACCTCGTGGTTGTGGCTAGTTTCGGAACTAGGCAAGGTACGATCATTCAATAATACACAAATCAGGTTCCGTAAGCAATTCAGGACGACCATATGCTTGTCAGTTCGGTTTTGCTTGCTTCTAGTTGCTCTTGCACGTACGCACAGTATGCACGCTACTTCTTTATCAACTTGTCATTTCATTTTTTATTGCTGAATAAAACCACGTGCCCGTTCGACAGGTGTACCGGTCTATTACTAGTATGTGCATGGCATTCCGCGGTCTGGTCAAACCGGGAAGGGCTTTTTACAAAACGGGGGGAAGCTGTTAAAGTTACGAGTCTGAAGATTAAAGGACGAAGAGTCAAGTGTAAAGGTTAAAGACTAAAAAGATTGTACGCGCTTGAAATATGTGTATGTCCTTGACAACTTCTAAAACCATTAGACTAACCCCTCGCTAAAACCACCGTGACTTCATTTAATGACGGTGGATTATCATTAATTATTTTAAGATGGTAATCGCGTGGCTGGGGTTCGATTCTCACGGTCTGAGTATATCCAGGAAGGTATAAGAGAAGATCGCTACTGCCTGGGCTGATGGACCAGGACGTGGCTCCGGCCAATCCCTGACAGGCCAGGATCTGATACGGAACAGAGTTGATTAATTGTTCTAATGAAATGCAATGTGACAATGTGACAAGCATTCCGTGATGGTTACGTCTTCCTTGGGCTACGACTTCCTTGGGCTACGTCTTCCTTGTACCACGCCCTCCTTATGCAATGTCTTGTTTGTGCCACGTCTTCTTTTGGTACGTCTTTCTTGTGCTACGTCTTTCTTGTGCTACATCTTTCTTGAGCCACGTGGTTTTTCCCATACATCTTTTTTGTGCCACGTGGTTCTTGCCATACATCTTTCTCTTGCACGTGGTTCTTGCCATACATCTTTCTTGCGTCACATGACCTTGCCATACATCTTTCTTGTGGCACGTGGTACTTGCCATACATCTTTCTTGCGCCACGTGGTTCTTGCCCAAAGTCTTCTTCCACATACGTTGCACGTGCTCATCCCGGTGGTTTTCCATCGCTTGCACAACTTTAGTAAAGAAATGTAAATCTATACAGGAATAATGAATGTCCAAGTACCTAGCGCTTAGGAGATAACGAAGATGTCCTTTTTTAGGATTTACGTAATGAAATTAACATGCCTAATGAGCTTCGCAAGATACCATAAAAAAGAGAAAGATTCATCGCGCATGAAACGAAATTTCTTACATAATGTGACACTCTTAAACTGGGCTTGTCTGATGTATCGAAACGCTGGTGATGGAGTCTCGGCTCGGATGGTGACGTTTCTACGTTTAGAGAATTTGTGTAACACATATTTCTTGTATCTTGGAGAAATTTCATGGTCTTCTTGCGGTGAATTTGTTGGATCTTGGACGAAATGGTGATCTTCCTCGGGATCAGGATCGGACATGGGGATCAAGAAAGATCATGGGGATCAAAAAAGATAATGGGGATCAAGAAAGATAATGGGGATCAAGAAAGATAATGGGGAACAAGAAAGATAATGGGGAACAAGAAAGATAATGGGGATCAAGAAAGATAATGGGGATCAAGAAAGAAAATGAGGAGCAAGAAAGATAATGGGGATCAAGAAAGAAAATGAGGAGCAAGAAAGATAATGGGGATCAAGAAAGATAATGGGGATCAAGAAAGATAATGGGGACAAGAAAGATAATGGGGACCAAGAAAGATAATGGGGGACAAGAAAGATAATGGGGATTAAGAAAGAAAATTAGGAGCAAGAAAGATAATGGGGATCAAGAAAGAAAATGAGGATCAAGAAAGATAATGGAGATTAAGAGAAGAAATGGGGATCAAGACAGGGCGCGGGGATTTCCTCAGAACGATGATGGGAATTTCCCCAGAACGACGATAAATAATAGTAATGGCGGCGTAACGGCCTCAAATCGAATTGTTTCTTGCAGCAGTTCGTGACCACACCCAGAACGTATTCATATAGTCAACAACCTACTAAATAAATAAACAAGAACGATACCAATGATATTGGCGAGTTGGCGACAGCCTCGCTCTCTAAGTGACTGTGCGTCATTATACTCGAACATTTTATCGCATACATGCCTGGCGTTGGTTTAAAATGGTTGACGGTTTCTTCATTTTGATTAATTCTTCGATAGCAAGTGTTGGCCGCTGGAAAAGAATGTACCAACGCTGTTGCGCAGCCGGATGCTCGAGAAGATTAAATAATTCATCCCAATCTACTAAGTCTTGGAATCGAAGAATCTTCGTGGCCATTCGTAACTACAAATCGAAGCTCCAAAGGTATACGATAAGTATCACCCGTAGCCCACGCATCTAAGATGTTATAGCCTACGGCGGTGGCGCATGCGCACTCTGGCAGCGGTTAATGCTGTGTGAAGCTGTTAGCCTCAGGCTACACCAAGACGGGCTTAATTCATTATAATTATTATTTTACCTCCCGTCACCTTGAACCTTCGTGCCATGGTAGTAGGACATTTTTAAAAGGTTTATTTACATATAAGATCGTCATTTACCGTGAAAAATAAGTCTTCGGGACGGTATAAGCCCATCACGACAATTTACATTAATTTATCTAAGAATTATTTAAATATCTTCTTCGTTCTGATGTATTGCGTCGTTTCTTCATGGTCTCCCAAATCTCACCTTCTGAAGTATCGTCTCCTAATGTATCGTCTTCTAAGTCTCGTCTTCTAAGTTTCATCTTCTAAGTCTCGCCTTCTATGTCACATCTTCCAAATTCTCGTCTTCTAAAGTCTCGTTTTCTAAGTCTCGTTTTCTAAGTCTCGTCTTCTAAGTCTCGTCTTCTAAGTCACATCTTAAAAATTCTCGTCTTCTAACGTTTTGCCTCCTAAAGTGTCGTCTTCTAAGTCTCGTCTTTTAAGTCTCGTCTTCTATGTCTCGCCTTCTAAAATTTCATCTTATAAACTTTCGCCTCAAAAGTTTCGTCTTTTAAGTTTTATTTTCTAGAGTTTCATCTTCTAAGTCTCGTCTTCTAAACTTTCGTCTTCTAAACTTTCGCCTCCTAAAGTTTGGTCACCTACTTATTCCTCAGATTTTGAGGTTTGGTCTCACGGATTGATGTCGCCTTCACCATTAAAATGCACCGACCGGATACCACGGTCGAAAGATGCAGACACTTCTCAAAACCATTTCAATTAATGTGGTAGCCATGTGTGTTTCAACGCTGTACTTGTGCAAGTGCGCTGCATGTTACGAAAAAAGTTGCAGTCACGAACATCGAAAAATAATCATACCATTTTTGGTACGTCTGCCCTTGAGGGATCATGTAGAATGTGTATAATGTACTCGATGCACAGTCGCATGAATACCTCAATCTGGACTCCGCTCTAAACTCTGCTCATTTCTCCGACGCCGACGGTCTCCCAATTAAACATTCATTAAAGTAAATGTCAACGACGTTTCAGCAACTCGAAGGCCTACATATTCATCAAAATCGCTTCAGTTTTGTTACGTAGAAATGGTTTCATTGTAGAAATGGTTACATTGTAGGAATTCGAAAAATGGTTCGTTCTAAAAATAATTTGTTCTAAAAATGGTTTGTTCGAAAAATGGTTCGTTTTAAAAATCGTTCGTTCTAAAAATGGTTTGTTCTAAAAATGATTCGTTCTAAAAATGGTTCATTCTTAAAATGGTTCATTCTTAAAATGGTTCATAATAAAATGGTTCATAATAAATTGGTTCATAATAAAATGGTTCATAATAAATTGGTTTCACATCTCACACAATTAAAATTTGGTTGTAACCAAAACAAGATAAGGATTAAAAGACACACGGTAAGAACAATAAATCCTATAACCGGAAGTGGTATTTCGTCTCCAACTCATTTTTTAATCTTCTCGTTAGCCTTCGGGTTTTTGTTCCAAATTATGACTTTTTCAACGTTATGGTTACTTAGTTCCAACCATAAGGTTCCATAGTTCCAACCATAAGGTTCCATAGTTCCAACCATGAGGTTCCATAAGTCTTCTCGGCAAAACCGTTAACACTAGTTGGAATTTTTTGAAAATAAAACAAACATATTGTTATATCACGTCTTTACCGCTCAGTCACCAATATTCAATTGGTACTATATTCAATTGGTACCATATTCAATTGGTACCATATTCAATTGCTACAATTATTAGATGCAATCAATTTTTTAAAAATTAAAGTAAGAAGATGCCAACTGGGCCTTTGTCTATCTGTATCCAGTTAGCAATTAAACACAGGCAACCTTCCTAAAATAAATGCATTACTTCCTAACATAATACATTACTCACGTAAGCCTACTGACAAGTGAAAATACATTTCTATAAATTCGTATACTTATACCTGCCTGTAGACAGTGAAACTACATTACATGGCATTCAGATACATAAACAGTGTAAGCCGCATTTGAATAAGAAAGTTATTTGATATAACTTTATGTTGATCAACAAAACATTTTATTTATGCAGATGGTAATAAATAGCAACGTAAATCCTTAAAAACTTATATAAAAACATTCTTAGCTGTATTTTTCACGGCGGCGACGGTAAACAACTATAATTGACGATGACGCATGAAAACGCGATGATTTTGACACATGTTCGTGCCTAAGGTTCTGTTTGATTCGAATATGTTTTGAAAATGGTCACAACGTTACCGTATAACAAGAGCGTAACATGTAAACGAACATTAAAATGTAGCGTGAACATCAAAATGTAACAAGAACATTAAAAAGTAATAAGAACATTAAAATGTAACAAGAACATTAAAATGTAAGAACATTAAAATGCAGCAAGAATGTTAAAACGTAACAAGAACATTAAAATGTAACAAAAACATAATAAATAAGTAACAAGAGCATGAATTTGCAACAGGGACATTAATATTTCAACAACAATATCAATGTTTGGGCCATTATAGCCATATTCCATCCACACGCCCGACTACTTGAGGTACTGGTCAAACGATCAACAATTTTTCGATGGTGTGCGCAGTTCATAACAATTTGTAAACTGCGCATCTATTGCTGAACTGCTCATTCGTGACTAGTCAAGAACTAGTCAGTCAGGGGAGGAACAAAGCCATTATCAACAAGTTATCGATTTTATTAGTATGTTAACGGCATTATTAATATCCTAATGACAATATTGTGTATATGAATGATAATATTATGTATATTGATGACAATACTATGAATATTGATGACAATATCATGTATATTGATGACAATATCATGTATATTGATGACAATATCATGTATATTGATGACAATATCATGTATATTGATGACAATATCATGTATATTGACAACAATATCATGTATATTGACAACAATATTATTTATAATGACAATGTTAATATTTTAATATTAGTGTGTAAATAGGAGAGGTTAAATTCAGCACCCGTGTTAACATTTCAGCAAATACTGACATAAAGTAAAAGCAAATTCGGCGCCATGCAACGAATGTTGGGATTTTCCTAGCCATTAACCTTCGTACTGTTAAAAAATACATAAGTCAGTGATTTTAATGAAGAATTGTTTTCGTGTAGTAAATATTTAAAAATTTAGCTCTTTATGATCAAGAGTTCTAGTAAACATGATCTATGAAGTAGTCGAGGAAGAAGTCCCTAATGTCAAAAAGTCTTAAGTTAAAAGAAAACTAAACATGAAGACATTTGAACTGTCATGAAATCTTAACTTGAAGGAAGTTTAATTTGAAGTGATCTTAAGTATGAAGAAGGCTTAAGTAAGAAGAAGACGTAAATAACAAGACGTAAATAAGAAGACGTAAATAAGAAGACGTAAATAAGAAGACGTAAATAAGAAGACGTAAATAAAAAGATGTAAATAAGAAGACGTAAATAAGAAGATGTAAATAAGAAGACGTAAATAAGAAGACGTAAAAACGGAGACGTAAATAAGAAAACGTAAATAAGAAGACGTAAATAAGAAGATGTAAATAAGAAGACGTAAATAAGAAGACGTAAATAAGAAGACGTAAATAGAAGACGTAAATAAGAAGATGTAAATAAGAAGACGTAAATAAGAAGACGTAAATAATAAAACGCAAATAAGAAGAAGTAAATAAGAAAAAGTAAATAAGAAGAAGTAAATAAGGAGAAGTAAATAAGAAGAGGCGTAAATAAGAAGAAACGTAATTAAGAAGAGGCGTAAATAAGAAGTGTAAATAAGAGAAAGTCTTAGATCAGAAGAAGTCCTAAAAATGAGTACCATCAAAAACCGCCACCAATCTCAAGAATCCTAAAACAGAGGATGTGAAATTTGCCCTCACGTCTACGAACGAAGACCTAGAAAAGCGCGAGCTTGCCGCGTTGTCGAATTGAGGAGCCAAGACCAGCGGAAGAATAGGCAACAGCGCCGCGTATAGTATAATGCGCCGCTTGTGGTCCGTACAAATATTCCAAGGTCAGATATTGTGTCTAATAACCGAGCTACCATTTACCTACGACTAATTAAGATGTCCTCTTATTAGCTAGGTAAATAAATTTTCACTAAATTGGAAGTTCAGTAAGTTCGAAAGTCGAGGTGCCGTGGAAAATTCCGCTTGACCACAGTGGGGACATCAACAAAGGTTGTCAAGCAAAAATGGTTAACGTTTTTTATGAGATGAACTTGCAATATTCGCTATATTCACCGGCAGACATAAATCATGAGCGCACAATCAGAAAGATCGTTTTACTTAGGAAAAAACGCTTTCGGTTCACCTCTGATCTGTTCTACCTGTTACGGGGTGCTATTGTGTTCTGTCTATAATGACACAAAGGGAACGGAGAATTAGGTGCACGGTCAATTATGGTTGAAAAGTCTTACCAGACTGAATTATGTCAGGTGATGGCTTTAAGGGGAGTTCACCGGAAACTGAACAACCTGAATGTTATTTATTGATATTAACGCGTCAACTTAGGTCTAATCGTTGGATGATAGGGGGTACTACCAGGAACCATTAAATTTTAACATCTGAATGTGAACATTGCAATGTTAAATGAAGACCAGAATATGAGATGAACGCCAGACTATGAGATGAACATCAGACTATGAGATGAACATCAGACTATGAGATGAACACCAGAATATGAGGTGAGCACCAGAATATGAGGTGAACAATAGAATATGACATGAACAACAGAATATGAGGTGAGCACCAGAATATGAGGTGAACAATAAAATATGAGATAAACAACAGAATATGAGGTGAACACCAGAATGTAAAACGAACACCAGAATATGAGATGAACACCAGAATATGAGGTGAACACCAGAAGTGAAATGGCCACCTAACCATGAGGGTCAGGGGTGATTAAAGAGTTAGAACTCACCTTAATCCTACAACCGGAACTCCTCCCATGTCGTCGACTAGTTCAGAAAGTACCAACACTGTGGTGGTGGGCACTTGAGTTTGAGGGTATTGCAAAAGTCCTTGACCGTTTCCCTGCAGGACCACCGAAACCGTCCCGGGAGGGGGATTCCCCGAACCATCCCCAGCGGTCGCGATAGCGCCCGAATTCCCGTCGATCAAAACGTCCGCAATTTGCTGTCCATGGATTTGATGAGCATTTATATTGTTAATGGTTATCTCCCCCGAGTTGTCCGAGGAGTAGATCTCCACGCCCTTCTGGTCTGGTGCTGTCGTGTAGATGACAGTCTTGTTCCCATCTTCGTAAATAAGGTCGATGGGAGTATCGTTCTTGTGGATACTGTGAGCATTGTAGATTTCGTCGTCCTTATCGTACATAACTTCCGTTTTGACCTGAGTATAAATAGGACTCCCAATGGCACGTTTCTCATCCATCTCCTTCTTCAGCTCCAAGACGTTCACGGGCGTCATGGTGGCCAGCATGGTCGGAGGGCTCGGGGCGTCCCTCATGGGCGACCTATCCGCGGGAGAAGCTTGAGGAGGAGGCGGCGATATCAACCCGTTCCCTTCGTTCTTCAGACCCGGAGAAGAATTATTGGACATTTCTTCGATGCTTCTGCGTGTCATTATATTTAGACGAAAATCACTTAAATTTATGGCTTCGGACACAGTCTTATATCACAGAATTCACAAATAACTTGAGTTCACGTTATTGCACTTGTTTACTTATCTTAGATGTAGTTCTATGGCACTATTATGGCTTGATGCGTATTACGGCTACGTTTTCGAAACGCAACCTTTTAGTCTAGTTGCTCTAAGTTCTCTCTCAATGCTCCGACTAACCTGGAAAACACAATACAAGAGTTTTACTTATTGGTTCGGGGAGACTTGTTAACATTGGATTTGATAATCACTTTGTTACAAGAACATTTGTTTGGAACATTTTAAATTATAATCTTGGAATAAATATGTGGAACCTTTTGGTCGAGTGCCATATAACTCATTTTAGCTCGACCGAAGGTACTTCTCTCTTCTACCCAAAGAGAATCGTTTCAATACTGGACAATACAGGATGGTACCGTGAATGCTAATCAGGCAATGCGTTCGGGATACGTTATTTAAAATTCAGTTGGTGACCTGGCGGGGGATTGGTTGGTCGGACAGGAGATTGATCGGACTGGGGATTAGGTGATCAGCTAAGGGATTGGTTGATCGAGCAAGCCTACGCGGTATTGGACAGTACGACCATTTTGTCCATGCTATCCATGAAAAGATTCAATTTAGTTAAGTGAGTGAACCTAAGTCGTCAAATGTGGGGAGTCGTCAAATCTGGGGAGTCGTCAAATCTGGGGAGTCGTCAAATCTGGGGAGTCCCCAAATTTGAAGATCCCTCAAATTTGGAGGTCACCCAAATCTGAAGGTTCCTCAAAGAAAGGATTTCTCAAATAGGATGTCACAAATACAGGATTTCACAAATTTAGGATTTCAGAAATGTAGGATTTCAGAAATGCAGGATTTCACAAATGCAGGATTTCACAAATACGTAATTCCTCAAATAGGAGATTCCTCAGCTCAAGGGATTCCTTATTAAAAAGTGCTACAGTTAAGAACCGGTCGGTAGTAATAAGATTCACCCTGTGGAAGCGAATGGTTTGTTGTGGGACCGGGCGAGGACACGAGCGAGGGAAATTCGCATTCTCGATTGCCATTCAATGGGTTTCATATGCCGGTCAAACCTGTCTTTGGCTTGCGTTGAGCACGTGGGGAACTTCCAGTTTACTATCATCTTCATCCCGTTTTACTACCGTCTCCATGCTATTTTGCTAACTTCCACAACCCAACCTATTATCGCCTCAAAAAGAAGTTTACAACCGTTTCCAATCTTACTAGCGTGTCCAAGTTTACTACCGCGTCCAAACTTACTACCGTTTTCAAACTTACTACCGTCTCCAAACTTACTACCGTCTCCAAACTTACTACCGTCTCCAAACTTACTACTGTCTCCAAACTTACTACCTCAAACCTCTATCCTAGTTTAGAACAGTTTCCAATCCAAGGAAAATTACTACAGAACTCTTTTTTAAATATCAAAACCAAAATGATGTGGAAGAGAGAACTGGTAAAGCTGTCTTGTAATTACATTGTTGCTAAAGATATAATTGACCCTACCTCTGTAATTAAGTTGTAAGGTAGCAACTATTTGAACCGAAGTGCTAGAAATCCTTAACCTTCTCAAGGCTGCTGCACGAAGCACATTTCTTCATTTTCGACCAGCTCTAGAGGTTAACTGAGGTGGTTACATTTTTAATGAGTGCTATGAAATGAATGATGTTACATGATTTATCCAGACCTGATCTACCGAATCAAAACTGTTATGCATCGATATGTTCGAATCAAATAGTGTTACATATGTGTAAAAAGTGGCAATAGTTGTAGGAGATGCCAAGGCAACAAAGCGAAACAATGTGATAGAACGTTGATCGAATATACCATACCTATACATGATTCGATTCGGTTTCGCGGTAGATTGGTGGAAGGCGGAAGGGGAGGGGTAGGAGCCTAACCCGTCTGTAAAAATAATTTCGTGATGATCGTGTGGCAAATCTAGTAGACGCGGCGGATAAATGGAATGCAAACTGAATTGAGAACTGGGTGACTGCGATGCAAGTGTAAACAAGTAAACTAGTAGGGGCGTACCAAGTGAGCTTCCATTCAAGATCAAGTATGAGCTGCAAATAGTTGATGAACAGGTCTGCCGACTTGATCGCCCGGATAACAGGTACCATTGTAGTTGATTCAATAACAAAAACGCGTGTTTGAGCGAGTCTGTCGCAGGTCCGGGTGCGGGCGGGACCTCTAGTTGGAGTTTCCTCGACGGTTGCAAAAATTTGATGATCTTGATTGATCTTTGTGGTTAAAGGGTGGACTTTGTGATTGGTGGTGGTTTTTGTGATTGGTGGTGGTTTTTGTGATTGGTGGTGGTTTTTGTGATTGGTGGTTTTTGTGATTGGTGGTTTTCTTTGTGATTGGTGGTGGTTTTTGTGATCGGGGGTGGTCTTTGTTATCGGGGGTGGTCTTTGTGATTGGGTGGAGGTCTTTGCATTTGCAGGGTGGTCTTTGTGATTGTGGGTGCTATTCGTGGTTGTAGTCTTCGTGGTTGTAGTTTTCGTGGTTGTAGTCTTCGTGGTTATAGTCTTCGTGGTTGTAGTCTTCGTGTTTGTAGTCTTCGTGGTTGTAGTCTTCGTGGTTGTAATTTTCGTGGTTGTAGTCTTCGTGGTTGTAGTCTTCGTGGTTGTAGTCTTCGTGGTTGTAGTCTTCGTGGTTGTAGTCTTCGTGGTTGTGGTCTGCCTTTGTGATTCGTCATTGATAGTAATAATTAAGGGATGATCGTCGGATGAATATGATCACCCCCTGGTTTAAGCAATACTTTCACGGTTTGGTGCATTTGGTGTCGTCGCTTAATGTTGGTTATAGTGATTTCGTGGAGATCTCAACTCTGGGTTAGACGCGTCTGCGAGTCAGGCAACCCGATCGATTCGTTTCCACAAACCGGCTTGGTGCGTGGTGACCGTGTTTGACGTTTACGACAACTACATGATTGTGGAGATTGCCATTGGTGGATATTTTCGTTTGTGGATAATTTGTTGGTGGATAATTCGTTGGTGGAAAATTCGTTGGTGGAAAATTCGTTTGTGGATAATTCGTTGGTGGATAATTCGTTGGCGGATAATTCGTTGGTGGATAATTCGTTGGTGGATAATTCGTTGATGTAAAATTCGTTAGTGGATAATTCGTTGGTGGAAAATTAGTTGGTGGATAATTCGTTGGTGGATAATTCGTTGGTGGATAATTCGTTGGTGGATAATTCATTGGTGGATAATTCGTTGGTGGATAATTCGTTGGTGGATAATTCGTTTGTGGATAAATCGTTGGTGCGTAATTCGTTGGTGGATATTTTCGGTAGTAGATAGTTTTCGGTGGTGGGTATAGTTTGAACAACGACTAGTAGGACGACACATTTTAGACAACATCTGACGGTTAGACGACAACTGATGGTTAGGCGACGAACGTTTCACCGTCAAATGGTAGAATAACAAACGTTTGGACACCCAAGTTTTAGGCGAAGAACGTTTGGACGAGGAATGATTAGGGGATGATTGTTTAGGTGACAAATAGTTGGACGATAAACACGGAAACGAGAACTACTTGGACGACGAATGTTTGGAAAACAAGTAGTTAGACGACGAATGTTTGGAAGACAAGTAGCTAGACGACGAATATTTTGAAGACAAGTAGTTAGACGACGAATGTTCGGAAGACAAGTAGCTAGACGACGAATGTTTTGTAGACAAGTAATTATGCCGTGAATGCTTGGAGGACAAACGGTGGAATGACGAATGCTTCGGTGAGAAATGGTCAAACGACAAATGGTCACACGTCAAGTGGTGAGACAACAAGTGGTGAACGACCTGCGGTTAGACGACAAGCGGTTAGACGACAAGCGGTTAGACGACAAGTGGTGAGACGACAAGCGGTTAGACGACAAGTGGTGAGACGACAAGCGATTAGACGACAAGTGGTGAGACGACAAGCGGTTAGACGACAAGTGGTGAGACGAACAAGCGGTTAGACG
>JAWQRP010000927.1:0-22447 GCA_033557875.1 Quadriops clusia
ATTTTACAGCAAGACATTCAAGGTTTGCAACCAAGTTTACTACAGTTGAAGTAGCACTTTTTCCCATTAACTATTTTTTACATAACTATATATATATACCGGATGGTCCTGGGTAGTGAGATTATCAAATAACTCCTTTGTTTTTAAAATTGCTGTAACAAAATTTCAGACATTTGTTGTACACCAAAAATTGCATTTTTTGATGTATTGAACAACTTAATAGCACTTCCGGTTTGACCGGAAATATCATAAAATCTCTAATTTAGATAGGGAATCTCATATTTTTTGTTCGCATTCTTAATCTACAGGGTGCCCCTAATCCAGTAATACCACATTTGTAAATTTTTAAGTCACAAATTCATTTTTATTTTCAATTTTAAATGTAATATGAGGCGTTCGTAAATCGGCAAAAACTTTTCTTCAGCAACTCGAAAGACAGTTTAATTATGTTTTAGAATATCATCATTCACTATTTATGAATTATAAGTAAATGAAATTTCATTTTAAAAAATCTCAATTTTTTCAAATGGAATCACAATGGACCGTCCAGATATTTAAAATCTACATAATAATATGAATACGTTGATACCCATATTAAGTACCTTTAAATAAAACTAAACTATCAAATTATTATATTAAAAAACCATTACAGTCTCGCCGGTAAAACTATTTAACAAACTAACTTTTTAACCAAATAGACGTTGAACATTAAATGACAGAAACGAAACAATCATTTACTTTGAAAAAGCGCACATTGGCGTGCGGAACGCCTACGCGATTTGAGAAGAACATTGTTACCGGCGAAACTGTAATGGTTTTTTAATGTAATAATTTGATAGTTTAGTTTTATTTAAAGGTACTTAATATGGGTATCAACGTATTCGTATTATTATGTAGATTTTAAATATCTTGACGGCCCATTGTGATTCCATTTGTAAAGTTGAGATTTTTTAAAATGAAATTTCATTTGCTTATAATTCATAAATGGTGAATAATGTTATTATATAATGTATTTAAACTGTCTTTCGAGTTGCTGAAGAAAAGATTTTGCCGATTTACGAACGCATACCATTATATTTAAAATTGAAAATAAAAATGAATCTGTGACTTAAAAATTTACAAATGTGGTATTACTGGATTAGGGGCACCTTGTAGATTAAGAATACGAACAAAAAATATGAGATTTCCTATCTAAATAAGAGATTTCATGTTATTTCCGGTCAAACCGGAAGTGCTATGAAGTTGTTCAATACATCAAAAAATGCAATTTTTGGTGTACAACAAATGTCTGAAATTTTGTTGCAGCAATTTAAAATACAAAGGAGTTATTTGATAGGCCCACTACCCAGGACCACCCGGTATAGATAAACGGAGAAGTTCATAAATAACCATCTTTAAGTATAAAATTGTGGAAAAAAAACTCGAAATTGTTGTACATTGGATAAACACAAAATAAATGACCATATAATCAGAAAAATGTCTTTCTACATTCTTCTCAAAATTTTTTAATGACTATATTGACTCGAAGATGTCTAATCAGACGAAACCACATTAATAAAAACTACAAAGAAAGTGCAACCCTCTAAAATGTGCTTAAGTATATCAATAACATATATTCATTTTATTAACAGGAAAACTTGAAGAAAGAGCAGATTCCCTTGGAGCTGCTGCAGACACCAGTCGTGAATTCGACGCCCAATTGACGAGACTCCGCGATGCTTTACAAGGCATCTCCGATAATCTAGATGAACTCCCACTAGAAAAAGACCCTGAAGAGCAACTACGCAAAGTAGAAAACTTGGAGCGGCAATTAGAGGGACAAAGACCTCTTCTTGCTGACTTGGAGGCTGCAGGTGCCCAACTTTGCGATGTTCTAAGTGATCCTGCTTCCCGAGCTGATATCCAAGCAAAATTAGCATCCGTTGTACGACAATATAACGCTCTTCAAAAGAAATTAGATCACAGGAAGGCAGAAATAGAAGGATCCTTGCGAGATGGAAGACAATTCGAAGCATCATGTGCTAAGACTTTGGGTTGGCTTTCCGAAGAATTGAGCAATTTATCTGAAAGATTGTTAATCTCTGCCGATCGTGACATCTTAGAACAACAATTGGCACACCACGAACCAATTTATAGAGACGTCTTGGCACGTGAGCATGAAGTTATCATGTTGCTTAACAAAGGTCGTGATATGCTTGCTAGGAACACTCGCAACGATACACGCAATTTGCAAAGAGACTTGGACAAAATCCAGCAACATTGGGATAAACTCAGAAAGGAAGCTGTTGACAGACAAACCAGATTGCAAACTTGCAAGGAGCATTGCCGCAAATATTACAGTGCTTTGGAATCATTCCTTCCTTGGTTACGCCAGGCTGAAGATAAATTAGACACCCTTAAGCCATCGTCTTTCAAGCGCAAGCACATGGATAAACAATTAAAAGAGCTTCAGCAATTCCGTAATGAAGTTTGGAAACGTTCCGGTGAATACGAAAACACAAAATCCTTGGGAGATACCTTCTTATCCGCTTGTGATATTGATAAAGATGTGGTTAAACACGAGTTAGTTAATTTGAAGGAACGTTGGGACAAGCTAAACAATGATTTGATTGCGAGAACTCAAGCTCTTGAAGACCAATCTCGACGTTTAGCCGATTTCAGCGAAAATCTTCGTGATTTGCAGCATAGCTTAGAACGATGCGAAGACAAACTTGCTTCCCATGATGCCTTAGGGGGTGCTGCTCGGGATCCTAAATTACTAGATCGTATTAAGAATCTTAGGGAAGAAGCAGCTAATCTCAAGAAGCCTCTGCAAACCGTTAGGCAACAAGCAACTGACCTAGTAAACGAAGCTGCTGAAAACAGCATTGATGCACATCACCTTATCGATGAAGTTGATGCTCTGGGTGATCGCATTAATGATCTGCAATCTAAATTGGACGATCGTTGCTCTGAATTACAATCAGCAGCCACCGCAGTTACACAATTCAATGACAAAGTAAAGGCTTTGACCCACGATTTGTCAGCTTTGGAAAGTGAATTGGATGGCATGAAGCCACCAGGTCGTGACATCAAGACAGTTCGGGTTCAAATTGATGATGTGAACAAACTATTGAGCAAAATTAACAAGGCTTCTGATAACGTCACTAATGCAATCCATGCCGGTGAACGATTGGTTGATAGTGGTTTCGCTCCTGATACAATCCAAACTAGAGAGCAAGTTGATAACTTGAGGAAACAACTCGGTAAATTAGAAGATCGCACACGAAACCGTGAATCAGAATTAGAAAAAATCCTCAAGAAATTGGAAGATTTCTACATGGTACATTCAGCTGTTATCAATGACATTCAAGGTGCTTCCGAGCAAGTCAGGAAATTGAAACCAGTTGGTTCCGAAGTTGACGCAATTAGAGCCCAACAGCAAGACTTCAAGAAGTTCAGGTTGAACGTCATTGAACCTCTTGGCAAGAATGTACATGAATGTAATCGTGCTGGACAAGGTCTGATTCAGTCCGCCGCTCCTGGGGTAAATACAGCAAACCTCGAAAAAGATTTGGAGAAAATGAATGACAGGTGGAATGACTTGAAAGAGAAGATTAACGATCGCGAGAGGAGGTTGGACGTTGCTTTGCTGCAATCAGGTAAATTCCAGGAAGCCCTCGATGGTCTAGCTAAATGGTTAACTGATACAGAAGAGCTTGTTGCCAACCAGAAACCACCTTCAGCCGACTATAAGGTTGTTAAAGCCCAACTGCAAGAACAAAAGTTCTTGAAGAAAATGCTGTTGGACAGGCAAAACTCCATGACCTCCTTGTTTACCATGGGAAGTGAGATTGCGAAAGAAGCGGATCCAGCAGAAAGAAAGGCCATTGAAAAGCAACTTAAGAACCTTATGGGTAGATTTGATGCACTCACCGAAGGTGCTCAGCAAAGGACACTTGATTTGGAGCAAGCAATGAAAGTAGCTAAAGAATTCCAAGACAAGCTTATCCCGCTTCAAGATTGGCTTGACAGGAGCGAACGGAAAGTTAAAGACATGGAGCTCATTCCAACGGATGAAGAGAAAATCCAGCAAAGGATCCGTGAACACGGAGTCTTACACAATGACATCCTCAACAAGAAGCCGGACTTTAGTGCATTAGCTGACATCGCTTCTCATCTAATGTCCCTTGTTGGTGAAGATGAAGCTACAGGGTTAGCGGACAAACTTACAGAAGTCACCGATCGTTATGGCACTTTAGTAGAAGCAAGTGAACACATTGGGCAACTGCTTACAGCTTCAAGACAAGGCTTAAGGCATCTCGTGCTTACATATCAAGATCTGGCTGCATGGATGGACGATATGGAGCGGCGCCTCAACCGTTACAAAGTTCTTGCCGTCCACTACGACAAATTATTGGAGCAAATGGACGATTTAACCAATCTTACTGAAGATATAGCCACTCGCCAGCAAGATGTCGATAGCACTGTCGATTCTGGAGTAGAACTAATGCGCCACATTTCTTCTGATGAAGCTCTTCAACTGAAGGATAAATTAGATTCTCTACAACGCCGCTACAACGAACTTACGTCGAGAGGTGCAGATTTACTCAAACATGCCCAACAAATGTTGCCATTGGTACAGCAATTCCATAACAACCATAACCGCCTTGTGGAATGGATGCAAGGTGCTGAATGTGTCCTTCAATCCGCTGAACCTCATGAAGGTGAAATTGCTCGCTTGGAACTTGATTTGCAGGAATTTAGACCAGTTTTGGAAGCGATCAACTTACTTGGTCCACAACTTTGTCAAGCAAGTCCAGGTGAAGGAGCTGCTACCATCGAAGGCTTGGTTACCAGAGACAACAGACGATTTGATGCAATTGCTGAGCAAATACAGCGAAGAGCTGAACGTATCCATTTGGGTAAACAAAGAGCTCTTGAAGTTACCAGCGATATTGATGAACTCCTGGAATGGTTTAGAGATGTCGAGAACCAAATACGAGATGCTGAGAAACCTTCGGCTGAACCTGATTTAATCAGAGTTCAACTTAAAGAACACAAAGCTCTTAATGACGACATTTCCAGCCAGAAGGGTAGGGTACGAGACGTATTGTCCACTGCTAAGAAAGTTTTACGCGAAAGTCCTCCAAGTGAAGATATTAGTCTCATCAGAGAAAAGATGGAAGACTTGCGTGAAACTATGGATACGGTTTCTGCCCTGAGCTCTGATCGACTGGGAGTTTTAGAACAAGCTCTTCCTCTTGCTGAACATTTCTATGACACTCACGGAGTTCTTGCTCATTGGTTGTCCGACATGGAAGAACAAGTTTCCATGCTGTCGATGCCCGCCTTAAGACCAGACCTAATTGCTCAACAGCAAGACCGTAATGAAATGTTTGTGCAATCCATCAACGAACACAAACCTCTAGTAGACAAACTTAACAAAACAGGGGAAGCCCTCATACGGTTGTGCAATGAAGATGATGGTGGCAAGATTCAAGATCTTGTTGATAACGACAATGCTAGATACAATGCTTTAAGGTTGGAATTGAGACAGCGCCAACAAGCTCTGGAACAAGCCTTACAAGAAAGCTCTCAGTTCTCTGATAAACTTGAAGGAATGCTTCGTGCTATCCAAAACACTGCTGATCAAGTTCACGGTTTAGAACCAATATCAGCCCATCCACCGAAGATACGTGACCAAATTGATGATAATGAAGCTCTTATTGGTGATCTTGATAAGAGGAAGGATGCTTATGCAGCTGTCCGACGAGCTGCAGATGACGTTATTAATAAAGCCGCCAACCGCTCAGATCCCGCTATTAAAGATATCAAGCGAAAACTTGAAAAACTGAAGAACTTGTGGGATGACGTACAAAAAGCCACTACTGATCGTGGAAAATCCTTGGACAAGGCATTGGAGGCGGCAGAGAAGTTCTGGAAAGAATTGCAGAGTGTTATGGCTTCCCTCAGAGACTTGGAGGATTCCCTCACAAGTCAAGAGCCACCAGCTGTGGAGCCCAAGGCCATCCAAAAACAACAGGTCGCTTTGCAAGAGATTAGATACGAGATCGACCAGACCAAACCGGACGTCGAACATGTCCGTGCTTCTGGTCAAGAATTAATGCAACTGTGTGGTGAACCTGATAAACCTGAAGTCAAGAAGCACATTGAAGATCTTGACAACGCTTGGGATAACATAACTGCCTTGTTTGCTAAACGAGAAGAGAATCTCATCGACGCTATGGAGAAAGCCATGGAGTTCCATGAGACTTTACAGGTATTTATTTTGAATCTGTTTGAGAGTTTAAATGTTAGAATACTTTAGAGTCTGATATATTCTTTTTCTTAGAACCTATTAGTATTTTTGGAGAAGGCCGAACAGAAATTCATTGGCATGGGTCCTCTTGGCTCAGACATTGATGCTGTAAAGAAACAAATTGAACAACTTAAGCGATTCAAGGCGGAAGTTGATCCACACATGGTTAAAGTTGAAGCCCTTAACAGGTCAGTATTATATTTTGTTTCTAGTCATTTGTACCAAATGCCATAGCATTTATGTAGAGATTACTTCTGTACAATGCTTAGGTGGTGTAAACACGAAATAAATACACACCTACATATTACACTAAATTACTAAATTAGTTGTAATTGATTTGTTATCAATTTATTTTAAATTATAATCTATTTATTTATTTAATCTAAATTGATTAAAACATCACAACACAAATTACTTTCTTCCGTGTCAATTGCTTATTATTTTTATTATTTCTTCATCAAATTATGTAAATTTATTTTCATACTGTACATTATCCTCACATTGTACCAAACCATCAATTTCTTCATCTTTCTCTTTTATTTGTGAAATGTTTATTTACTCATCACACCGTACTAACTTATGTTTTATTTTCTTTTATCTCTCGCACTGGACCACAGGAGTCTTATAAGGCAAGATACTTTCTGAGTGTATTTGCAAATGCAACCGCCTTTTGTGTTAATGCAGATTGCCGCTTGCTTTTATAAAATATGTGTACTTGTTCGTTTTAAATTTTGCATTTCGTGCTATTGCAGTGTGTCACCCCTTGTATTTTTAAGAAAATTAAAATCATCAAAATACATTTCATTGTGAAGAAAAAAATGCATGTAAATAAATACATCATGCTTAATCTAATAATGTGTTCACGAACAAATAAAAATTATATTAAAAGAATGTTATTCAATTTGTAACAACTGTTGAACGCACTGCATGGTTTAAGACCAGCCAAAAATGTATTTTTCTGCTTATTGTGCTCAGCTTTTGCATGTCGTCTGTACGCTACAAGCTGCAAACGAATTTGTGTCTCCTAATGCTTTTTGAGGAACTTAAAATTACTCCAATTATCGTTAACTTAATTTACAAATATTTTAGGCAAGCCCAAGAGCTTACTGAACGAACCTCGGCTGACCAAGCAGCAGCCATCAAGGAACCACTTCTTGCAGTAAACAGAAGGTGGGATGATTTGCTCAGAGGCATCGTTGAGCGCCAAAGACAACTAGAAAATGCTCTGTTGAGACTTGGTCAATTCCAACACGCTCTTAACGAACTGTTGGTTTGGATCAAGAAGACAGACAAGACTTTGGATGAGCTCAAACCGGTCGCTGGAGATCCCCAAATTCTGGAGGTCGAGCTAGCTAAACTGAAGGTCTTGATTAACGACATCCAAGCTCACCAAACCAGTGTGGACACACTGAACGATGCAGGCAGGCAAATTATCGAAAGTGGCGAAGATGAGGCTTCTGCCACCCAAGAGAAACTCAACACCCTTAACTTCCAATGGCGGGGACTCATGCAGAAAGCCGCCGATAGGCAACGTGAACTGGAAGATGCCCTTAACGAAGCCCAAAGGTTTAATGCGGAAATCCAGGACCTTCTCAGTTGGCTGGGAGATGTGGATGGGGTGATTGCTGCTAGTAAACCGGTTGGTGGCCTTCCGGAAACCGCTACTGAACAACTTGAACGGTTCATGGAAATATACAATGAATTGGAAGAGAACCGACCTAAAGTTGAGACTGTTTTGGCACAAGGACAAGAATACGTTAAGAGAGGTAAGGAAATTCTTAATAATTAACCAAGGGTTTATTTATAAACTTCTAGCTATATATAAATTTTTTTTTATAAATAGTAAATTTTATTTGTGTGCCATATCAACTTGATTAACTGGTACTTACTTGTCCAACCCTAGTATAAAGCAACAAAAATTTAAACATACCTTTCTTTTTCCATAAATTTATTACTATATCTCTGTTCTTTATTTAAATTATAGTCTTGGGTATATAGTCCTTTATTATATTTTGAAATTTATTGATTCTTATGCTTTTCGCGATTTCACCGCTTCATCAGAGAAATATATTTGATTTGTTTAACAAATAAAATATAATATATAAATTTCATTTGTTAAACCAGGGTTAACGCGTTGGTTCACTTGGTTTTTTTTTTATATAGTTTTTGATGTCGCCAGTTTTGTACAGTTATATACCATTGCGCATCTTTTACAGTCCGTTTTACTTGAATTGAAGAATTGCCAACTGACACAAACGACATATAATAAAACCAGAAAACCTGATAAAACTTAAAATTCTGGTGAGAACACTAAACCGACTGACAGCTTTACCACAGATATTTGTAGCTCTACCTTTTTTTTTGGTCCCTTGCGCATCTTGCACTGTCAGAAAGTACATTATGTTGGCGGGAAGCGGAATTGAGAATACTCGTTTTCCCTGGTTAAACAAATCAAATAAATTTCTCTGATGAAGCGGTTTTAAAGCGCGAAATCCGTAACAAACAATGAATTTCAAAATATAATAAAATAGACTATATACCCAAGACTATAATTTAAATAATTATACAAGTCCAAGGTTATAAAAATATTTATACCTCTGTTCCATATTAAATGAGCCATTTCAGTTTTAGTTATACAAAATAACGAACTATTAAACATTTTTCCAAGTAGACTTTGTTAAACAAATTCTTGTAGTATTTATTAATCAAATTAACACTGAATAAGATTTTATTATTTTTTTGTCTTTGAGTTGTCAGTTGTGCAAAAGTGACAGTTTTTGACGTTTTTTAAATTATGTCAGCTACAATTATACTGCGTGTTTAATTTTCGTTCTTTGCTCAGTTTTATTATCCATAAACATGGAAAAAGTTAATTTGAAGAGTGAAACCCGAGAAAGCATTGTGAACTTCTTATTACAAAGTCATAAAAATCTCCGATTACATAAAGGTGTTATAACTATGGCAGTTGAGCAATTCAAAACACCACGGGCAACAATTAACCGAATTTTTTCAACAGAAAGAGAATATATGAAAAAGGAAGAGACAAATTTACAAGCCTAAAAGAAAAGAAAACTGTGTCCACAAAGGATGGCTAACCGTCAGCAAAGTTATCATTGCTGTTAGTATTCGTTGTAAAATAAAAACTATTATTGCTGCAAAAGACGTTATAAAGCATAATAATAGCAACTAATTTGTTATTTTTTATGTACTACAACTACTTAGAAAATAATGATTAAAAAAATATCTGAACTCATTTATTTTGGAATTTTTGAAAATCTCTAATAGCTCATTTATCATAGAACAGAGGCAGTATAACTTTTGAATATCCAGGTTTTAGCTTATTTTGCACGAATTTTATCACAATAGACCAGATAATTGAGATCTTGTTGAATTTGTATCTTAACATATGTATGAAATAGGTTCTAACGCCGCATCCAATTTGCAACATAACCTCCGCACATTAAAACAAAGATGGGATTCCGTGACAGCAAGAGCCAACGACAAGAAGATCAAGCTCGAAATCGCCCTCAAAGAAGCTACAGAGTTCCACGAAGCTCTACAAGCTTTCGTTAATTGGCTGACCAACGCTGAAAAAGTGCTGTCCAATCTCAAACCGGTCTCGCGGGTCTTGGAAAGCATTAAAACGCAAATGGAAGAACACAAGGTCTTCCAGAAGGATGTCAGTGCTCACAGGGAAATAATGATAAACCTTGACAAGAAAGGGACGCATCTGAAATACTTTAGCCAGAAGCAAGATGTCATCTTAATCAAAAACTTGCTTATTAGTGTGCAACACCGTTGGGAACGTGTGGCGTCAAAGACAGCCGAAAGAACTCGTGCCCTTGATTTAGGCTACAAAGAAGCTACGGAATTCCACGATGCCTGGGCTGGATTAATGGATTGGTTAGAGGATACTGAAAAATCTCTTGACGAACTTACGGAATCCGTCGGTAACGACCCAGAAAAGATCAAACAGCGCTTGGCTAAACACCAAGAATTCCAAAGAGCTCTTTCTGGTAAGCAAGCCACTTATGACAGTACCATGAAGATGGGCAAATCTCTCAAGGACAAGGCACCTAAGAATGACGAACCAACTTTGAAACAAATGTTAATTGAATTGAAGAACAAATGGACGGCCGTTTGCAACAAGAGTGTCGACCGTCAGAGAAAGCTGGAGGAAGCTTTGCTTTATTCTGGTCAATTCAAAGACGCCATCGCTGCTCTATTGCAGTGGCTCAAGAAGGTTGAAAAAGAATTGTCTGAAGATAAGCCTGTTCATGGAGATTTAGATACAGTCAACCATCTCATCGATCAACATCACAGGTTTGAAAAGGATTTGGAAGCAAGGAATGTCCAAATGGATTCCGTAATGCGAACCGGAAATGAACTTCAAATGAAGGCGAACAATGCTGACGCTTCTACTATCCGTAGTCAGCTGATGGAACTTACCGATCTTTGGGAATCGGTTTCAAGGCTTACCGTACATAAACGCAACCGCCTTGAGGAAGCATTGCGCGAAGCGGAACGTCTCCACAAATCCGTCAATATGCTTTTGGACTGGTTATCTGATGCAGAGCGCAGATTGAGATTCGTTGGCAACACACCCGAAGATGAATCGACAGCTTATATTCAAATGGAACAACTAGAGAAATTCAGACGGGAGCTTCGAGAGAAAGAGCCTGAAAAGGACAACACCCTGGATCTCGCTCACAGCGTTTTGACGAGAGCTCATCCTGATGCTGTGAACGTAATTAAATCTTGGATCACAGTTATCCAATCCCGATGGGAAGAGGTGTCCCAGTGGGCTCAACAACGGTACCAGAAATTGTCGGCCCATATGCAATCCTTGCGAGATCTCGATGATTGCTTGGAGGAACTGCTGGCTTGGTTATTGGGATTAGAAAATACCCTTTTAGCTTTAAAACAAGAGGAATTACCAATGAGTATTCCGGCTACAGAGCAACTCATTACCGATCACAAAGAATTTATGGAGAACACTCAGAAACGTCAATTGGAGGTAGATAGAGTTTGCAAGGCCAAACAGGTTAAGATTACTACCGGAGGGAAAGATCCCAAAAAGTTCGCCAAGGGTAAAACACCTGTGTAAGTATCCTTTAACAAATATTTTATTACAGTTTTCTGTAAAATTTGAGAAATAGTAGTAGTGATTATGCAATTAATTTACACAATTTTTATTGTCACCAAAGTAGTTGAACTTTTGAATTCAGTTTATTAGTTTACAGATTAGTTTGTCATGTTATTATTACCTTTGAATTTTAATTTACCTTTGAATTTTAATTTTGTTCAAAAGACAAGTATCACACACTCATATGTTGAGAACATATTTCATAACTGCATGTTGTTTGTTTCCTTTATGTGTTGCTTGCGTGTTTCCTCCACGTCCACGTACATCAAACCATACATTGATTTGTGCACTTTCACCAGTCGTGGATCGCAGCATGACATCCGAGAAACATCTCCCGACAGCTACGGTTCACTAGGTCGCAAGCAGAGGTACGTGTTTATAGTAGCATCGCTTTTATCATTGTATTTCACTTATGTTAAAAAAATTTACATATGATTTTCACAATAACGGCATTTGTACTTCTGTGGTGTAAATACTTACCCAGTCATGTTCATGAAGATTTTAATTATACAATGTAAAACAATCATAATATATTTAATTGGCTGGCTCAATTACAAACTTTAAATATGGCTTTTTGAGATTGAATGATGAGGAAATTTGAGTTTACTTTTATGACATAGGATGTTTCTACCAACTCAGCAATAAAATAGGGCTGCTTTCTTCAGCATTTCTTAATGTGCAATGGCTCATATTCAAAAACTATCTATGATAAATATTTGCTACGTGTGATATATATTTGCTTTTGTAAAAATTGCATGTGCTTATGTGTGTATTTTGCTTGATTTTAGCTTCAAAGGATCTCGCGATCTCTACCCTGCTCACAGAGGAAGGTTAGATATTCTCCTGTACATTAAATTAACCTTTCCTAAAAACCATTACTCTAGAATAGTGTGTAAATAAACTAACCATCACGTCATATTCACAATTTACTACATTTAATTCACATACTCAAATCAGTGCCAAGTTGTTAACATTATCAACATTACTTATGAAAATAGTTGGCTTCTCTTGTGTATTTATCTAACTGGCAACAAACTAATCTATACAAGACATTATTACATTGACGTTTTTAACATATGGTGGTTTTATTAATATGAAAAGAAGTAAAATGCAGTTAACATATGATTTCAATTGAGTTTAAATATTAAGGGTCGTACAGTTTCGTTTATACAAATAAATATGTAAGTACGTATTTTGTTCTGAAAAATCAGTTGGCTGGCATCAAAGTTTTGCAAGATTTTGTTGCTTTGCACAACCACTGATTTATTTTGTAAATTTTTGTACAGATTTTTCAGTTTTTTCCTCCTACAGATTTTTCACTTTTTGCAACTTTTTTAATACTTCTAACTTTTTTTTTTTGTAGTTTTTTAACTTTTCGTACTCTGTATGATATTGTTGGCTGCATTTTCAACTGATTAGCAGTAAGTTTAGTTGTTTGTGTGTGGTCTGCATGTTTTGCTATTGTCAACAGCCGCTCCAGCCCTGGCAGGGAACTCAGTCCAGATCCTCAATTGCCCCATTATGGGCCCCGATTCCCACCCGCTGGCAGGTTAGACACGACTTTCGACATACACATTTTTGTTAGATAGTGCTAAGTATATTGTACATATAAATACTTTTTTTCGTGGGATGGGACAGATTTGTGTTTTGTCTGCTCTTAAGATCGCCAAGGTGTACAGTTTAAAGGTGTTGTACTTTAATCGAAACATTTTTATAATTTCACAATCTATTAAGTATTTTCAGTAAAATATTGTTTGTTAAATTTTGTCAATTAAATAGTATCAATGAAAATATTATCACCTAAACATCATCAATTACATTAAATTATTAATTAAAAAATGTTTTTGGTTAAAAAATGCACATAGCTTTTGGTACTACGTATTAGAGAATTTCAATGTTTTCATTCATCGAGAAACAACACTATAAACAAAATTATTATTCTGTTTCTGTCCCAATGATCATTAACATCAAATATATTGTTTTAATTCAATATGTTTCTTTAGTCCTGAGCCAGAATTTAAATCTCCAAGAGTCAAGCTTCTATGGGACAAATGGCGCCATGTGTGGATGTTGTCATGGGAACGACAGAGAGAGCTTTACAACCATTTGGCTTATTTGAAAGAGAAGGAAAGAGCCGATAACTTCTCTTGGGATGACTGGAGAAAGAGGGTAAATAAATCATACTTTTTTGATTAGCACCTGAATACTAATTATACCAATAAAATTTATTAAAAAAAGAAGAAGAACTAAATTAATAAATTCATGCTGTCCTTACAGTTCTTGAAATTCATGAACCACAAGAAATCGAGACTTACGGATCTCTTCCGCAAAATGGATAAGGATAACAACGGCCTTATACCTAGAGAAGATTTCATTGACGGAATTATTAAGACCAGTAAGTTAATTTAAGAATAAAAGAAATTTTGCAAATCACGATATTGAGTTTTTTCCCTAGAATTTGATACGTCACGCCTAGAAATGAAAGAAGTAGCTGACATGTTCGATCGCAACAACAGAGGTCTAATAGATTGGAAAGAATTCATCGCAGCATTAAGACCAGACTGGGAAGACAAGAAACCTGATACTGATGCCCAGAAGATCCATGACGAAGTTAAACGATTGGTGATGCTATGCACTTGCAGGCAGAAATTCAGAGTGTTCCAAGTTGGGGAGGGAAAATACAGAGTACGTCTATTCATTTTATTATGCTTATTTATATGTATTTAATTACGTTTATTATATATATTTATGACACTATATTTGTTTAAATTTAACTTTAATTCGTTTTTAGTTTGGAGACAGTCAGAAGTTGCGCCTTGTTCGCATCCTCCGAAGTACCGTCATGGTACGAGTAGGAGGTGGTTGGGTTGCTTTAGATGAGTTCTTATTGAAGAACGATCCTTGCCGAGGTATGTACAGATATATTTTATTAATGAGATAAGTAATTCATTGAAATTTTACTTGATTTTTTATTAAAGTTGAGGCAAAGAAAGTTTCGGCTCTTCAAAAAAATCTATTTACAATTTTATTATTACTACTATTAATTATTTTTATTATTAATTATTTGTATATTATTACTATTTATATATTATTACTATTATATGTAAAGCCAACTTTCTTAGTTTCAACACCTGATAAATACTAAAGTTTTATTTTACTTTAAAACAAATATATTACAAAATAAAACTTCATAGCAATAAACACAGTTTGTACACTGACACACATACACAATGTATAAATGATACTACATTTAGACATTTTACGACTTACTGACACTTAAAAATATGGGTGGATAAAGATAATAATCGTAATAAATATTAAAAGACTCGTCTAATGATGTAACCCCATTATTAAACTCTGACCAAAGATATTACCAGCTTTAACCCCCCCTTTTTAAACCTATTTATCGTCACGTTCTAATATTGTAAATAACAATTGCCCCTCACGAATAAACGTATTTTAACTTATTAACTGTATCTCCTGAGGAAATATTTAAATTGTAAGCATAACGCCTAAGCTTTTTGATTTTACCACCATTATAATTATTAATATTTATTTGTCATTGTTAATAATATTTGTATATTTATCATGTTTTGATAAATCATTACTATATAAATTCATACTAGATATTTATATTTATAATTATTCTACTTGATGCCTTTCACACGTACTCTTCATGAAATATCATATACTTTATAATTAAAAATAAATTATTATATACAATACATATTTATGTATATTAGATTACATCAGTTATTCATAATATTGTTCACATGATATTTTTTGAAGAATAAGTACTATGTAGTAACTACGCTTACGAATGCAATCTTACTAATTAAAATTGTTTGTTTCTCCCTAAACCACTAACATCCTCGTTTTCGCAAATGGTTTGATTTTGTTTGATTTCGAACTTTATTGCCGCATAATTTGGTTAATTATGAACTAACAACCTTTTTGGGTGTTCCTAACAATATTTTTTGGTGTGTTGTTTTCGACCATCCAATTTAAAGTTATGTTAGTTTTGCCCATACCCGACCCCCAAAAACCTGAACAGCACGAGCCTTGGTGCCCACTTGGTAAGCATGCATGGGTGTTATAAGTGGAGTTTTAATTTGTTGGTTTTTAATTTTGGTGCATGGATCACACAAGACACGACATACACGAAAATATGGTACACACTTCCTAGTTACGTAGCTGTATTTTATAGATTTTTTTATTAGTTACATTTCATACACTTTGTACTAGTAGCGCATAGTTTCCACTGTGCTATGGTCATGGTGTGCTTTTTTTGGTTTTCAATGGCTTTCTGTAAATAATTTGTTTGGTTTTTTGCGTACGTTTTTTTAGTTATATACTTATTTACAGAATCCCATCGTTATGTGTAATATACCAATTTGGAACAATTTATTTGTTGCTGTTAAAAGGGTAGAAATTATAGTGTTTAGTTTCAGTAATTTTAAATAGATTTCAGTTATAGATTCTTCATGAAGTGCTGTGTTAATACAAGTATTTGAATGTATACATCATTTATTAGGAATAGTTGAATCTGTTGCAATAATAAATATTGCTATATTTATTATTGCCATTTATTCGTAACAAAATTTAGTGTAGTTCATTTAATTATTAACGTTTGTAATATGATGTAGTTACGTAGAAGAAACTATGGTTATATGGTTCCTGACTAAAATTTTGTATTTCATTAAGAGGCGACAGGTTTCGTCATGGGATTATAAGATCATTATGTCTTTGTGCTCAAAGGACCATTAAGAGACAATCTCAACAGCCTAATACTGCTATTACGATTCGAATATTTAAAAAAAAATTGTAAAATCTTTCAGTTGCTTTATTTTTCTTATAACAGTAATTTTGAAGAAGAAATCTCCTATAATAACTAGAGCTTTTCTTGAACTAAATCGGTATGTGTTAGTGACTGTTAGTGAATATCTTAAAAATAATGTTAGCTTAACATGAATTTTCTGATTATTAATTGTAATTATTTCAATTTTGTTGCATTTAACACCTATTATGATTTTAAACTTGAGAGTGATAAGTTTTAACATTAAAGAAAAATATAATACATAATGTGGAGTTCTGTCAATCTCATTTCTCTAATATGTTTCTTTCTGTAATACTAAGAACCTAAATTAATTACTAAGTCCTTGTAAAATTGTTTATTTATTGCAACCGGAATTAGTCACTGTACATCGACCATCATCACTCTTGAAGATTAGAACCCTGATTTGTTCACATTCATCAGATAACATGTACAACTTAACAAAAATATGCATACATATCTTACGAAAAAAACAATAATTTATAATAATAATATCTGTTTTACATTTCTTTATTTATTATTAAAAAATATTAATAATTTAATTTTCTTCTAATGGATCTATGATCACACAGGCATCTCATAACAAATCCAGTCGCTTTATGAACAAAATAAAATTTTAATCAGAAACTATACAAAAATTTTTTTTTATAATTTCATCCTGAACTGGACCCCAACTAAAATATTGTAGATAGTTACAAATCTGAATTTTTAACATTCTAGAACTATAATTTTAATACACAGTAGATACACACTTATTATAATTTGTAGGTGTATTAATACGAACCAAAAAACAACTTTAGGGATATACTCAAAATAATGCTGTAACGAAATTGTTCCAATTTGTCTGCAATTTTTCATTTTTTGAAGTGTTTTTTTTGCTTATTTTGTATTTTGTTTTTTTTCTTCCTCTTCCACCGTTTCGTCAACTTTCCGAACTTCCAATTCTCCATTGGCACCCATATGGTTTCATTATTCTTGAGTTCGCTTCTTTTTTCCACCCACTTGAAAATATCACCTCTCTCTCATAACCTTACCTTGCGCACATAGCTAAGGGTCGCACCAACATAGAGCTACGCGAACAGTTCATCCTGGCCGATGGCGTGTCTCAATCGATGTCCGCATTCAAACCAAAAACATCAGCATCGACGCCCAGATCTGGTTCATCCGCTAGCTCGTTGCGCACCCCAGCTGGACCTATTACAAAGGTATTGCACTCTACTCCTCCTCTAATCGGTCAATAAGTTACAACATTTTGTCCTACATGTATTGTTTTGGAAAATATTCTGTAGAATTTTATTGATGATGAACATAATTTCATTGAACATACTTTCATTAAAAATGATTTCATTGAAGATTATTTCATTGAAAATTATTTAATTGAAGATTATTAAATTGAAGATTATTTCATTGAAGATTATTTCAATAAAGGTGATTTCATTGCTAATGACGAATAGTAGTGCATTTGCAAGGAAACCGTTTCAAAAATTCGTTACGAATCATATGAATTTATGTACATTGTTATTATAAACAGCATCTTGTGAAGTAAGATTAATGTATAGCACCAGGTAGCATTCGAAGCTTGTTTGCACGTGAATCTACACTGCACAAATGTAAGTTTTTTTTATGTCTTGCTCTTGAACAAACACCGCATCCGTGTGTGGAAAGTTACTTAAAGTGTAAGTACACTTAACACCTAATACAAATGTAAATATTACTTTTCAGGTTTACTTTTAAGTATTACGGATTATATACGAATTGGTTTTATTTATTTTATCATTGTTCGTTTTGCTACGACGCCTCAGGAGAATCAGTGTTTTTCAATGTTTTGTTCTTTCTTTTCCTCATGCTCTCTCTTTTCTGCTCACTTTTCCTATTTTCATCATTTCCCGATCAGTATTTTTACTTTTAAAATGGGGAAGAATTTGCTGTCAAAAACTATCGATAATAATTTTAAAAAATTGAGTAATGTATATATGATTTCATTTTTTTTATTTATTTTTGTACAGCAGTGCCAACAGACTTTTAGCACAATCTTAACACACTTTGAAGAGCACGCTTAAACACCTATATTTGTTTTCAAAAACCTTCAATTTCAATACAAGATTTAAAAAAGTATTTTTCAAATTACTAAATTTAAATGTTTTACCTATGCTTTATATTGCATCTAAATGCTGCACATTGAAAATTTTCGTTAAAAAAAAGCTTTGCCTTTTAGATATCGAGTGACTTTCATCACCTAATACACTTTTTATCTTTACCTAGGCAGTTTTCACTTTGCTAAAGCTTTTAGACGCAATACAAGCAAGTGATATCTCGACACCCTGACACTGATTTTGCTTTTATTACATACTTTTGCTACTGTACTCACAGTTTACACGTTCTGAATCACCTAAATATAAAGGGTCTAAGTTTTCTAAAACTCACGTCTGTGGTATTCCGCATGTAATGTTTAGCTGAGGAACACTTGGCGGAATTGATGCCAATTTTCGAGCAACTGCGAGCCAAAGGAGAGGTCGGCAATGCATTACCCATGCAAGTGGGTTCCACCACATGCCCTACAGTGCACTCCCACTCACCACATTATAACTACAGGGTAACAAATCACTGCGTAATTTTTTTCTATCGATGTTCACTTTGTAGCTACAGGTGATGGTGTGGTGTTGGTTGACTTTGATGTAGAAAGTTATTTGTTAGATCTCTAGATGTTAGTTGATTGATATGGCTTTTACAATATTTTGTACATTCTTTGTATATACTTTTTTTTATAATGCTTTAAATGTCGGATGTATTTTTGTTGCTGCTAACGTAAAAGTTGTTATTTAAGAAAAGCATGTGTAGTTGCTTTTTAAATATAATACGTTTTTAATTTGTTTGGATTTTAATATAACGGACAAATCAAGTTGATAACTCTACTTTTTTCAAATAAATAAATTAATCGGTATTATTAATAAATAAAATTATAACAAACACTAGTTAAAACTGCATTCAATTGTATAAACTGTACAAAAACAAAATATTGTAATATAGCTTATCAAAGTTGGTCTACTAGTTTGGTTGATTGGTTTTAATAATTAGGCTTCATGCAAATGGCACAATCTCTTCAAAATTTCTCCACGATAATTTCATTCAAATTGCACAAAATGCGGAATTCTAGATGACTGACTTTACAAAGTTAAGTTTCAAACGAAACCTTCTGTTTCAAAATACAACAAGAAACCAAACACTCGATATTGTTGTGCTTATCACAAACATAACAAAGGAGTGTTTCTCAGTTTTTCTATTTTGATTGGGTTGTGTGCAGTTGCCATGATTGGACCGGAAAAAGACCACCATAAACTGTTGTACCTGTCCCAAGTGCCGATGGTATGTATTACAAAGGGTAACTTCTTACTTAATGCAGACATATTAAGATTAATATTTCTTGCCATACATTATTAACAAAAGTAGACTTGATAGTAGATAAAAACAAAAAAAAAAGAAATTTATCAATTAAAAAAAGAACATGTATATTCTGGAAAGCCAGTCGTTATGTCGGCCTACTTGGTGCTGCAGGTAAGCAAGGAGCTTACGGTAAGTTGCAGTTATTCCTTAGTCTTATAGATTTAGTTAGATAGTAGCAACTCTTGGTCTATACAAGAGTCTCATATTATATTTTTTTTTGTATGTTGAAAACAACATTTAACATAAGCGAGCAATTATTTTCATTCAATTTTTATTACTAGTAAAAATTAAAATATAATTAGTGTATCTTAAACTTTATAAGAAATCATTCTGTCGATGAATCAGTATTTAATTAACTGAGAGTAATTTTTAGGTAATATAAAAAGTAATTTCATGGCACAATATTTATAATTTAGATTACTTTGCATATTTTTAGTAGTATTGAATAAAAGTTTTGTTTCTTTTTGAGATAAGGGGACGATAACATCTTGTTAATTTTTTTTAAGTAGTAAAATAAAAGAAATTTTAGGGCACTTTTTTTAAATACTAAATCAAAATACATATATCCCCTTAACTCTGAATTTAAATTTGATTAATGCAAAAAGAATACATGCATTTGAATGTTTTTATCGCTTTTATGCAGAACTTAATACGAAAGTTTTCTTATTAAAACTTTGGTTGTCAGGTAAGAGAACGTTCAGCAAGATCGGTACCCATGGGAAGGACAACCAAGTCATCTCTATCAGTTGGTACACCTGACTCATTATCGGACACTGAAGGACCTTCAATAAAGACACCTAGGAAGACTTCATACCGGTCCACCATGACACCAGGAGGATCGACTTCAAATTCAAGACCTACTTCAAGAACTGGAAGTCGGCCAGGCAGCAAACCTCCTTCTAGACATGGATCGAATTTATCTTTAGATAGTACAGGTTGGTATATTTTTTAAGGATTAGTTTGAATTTTAGGAACGAGTAATAATATATTAATTTATTAATTACCTAGTCAATCACGACAAATATGTCTATTAAAAAGAGTACTACTGATAAATCCCTATAATAGTCTTCTCGTTGTTTTTCTTGAATACAATACTTAATGCCTACTTTTTCTATTGTACTTTTTCTAAAATAAGTGTTCGATTTATTTTTTTGATGGATTAATTATTACTGAAATGAAATAAAACGTGATTGTTAATTTCCCACTAAGGTTCATATGCAATTTTTCAAACGGGTTCAATAAATAGGATTCCTTACCTAGTGAGTTTGATTTGTGTACGCACTATCGATTTCGGCTCCCAAAGATGGGACTAGATTGGTACCGAAATCGATAGTGCGTACACAAATCAAACTCACTAGGTAAGGAATCCTATTTATTGAACCCCTTGAGGAATTAAATGTGTTAGTAACATTGAACAAAGAGGCATATTCAATGTTAGTAGTTATTTATTTCAATTATGCATGGAAAAAGTTTGATATTTGTTGCTATTGATTTTGTATTATTTTTATCAAATTAAACACTTATTTTGGAAAGGGGTACAGAAATAAAATATTAGACATCTGTTTTCTCTTTTTGGAATCTAATGATGCTATTCTGAAATGTAGTTACGTTGCTGTAAGCGACGTATCTCACATAGTTACAGCCATGTACAAAAAAACGCGATTCTGATATGAGTTACGACCGCTGTAGCAGAAATGTCGAGTTCCGTCCACGAAGAGACTCGACGGATATCTTACAGTGATCGGTACGCTAGCGCAATTGACGTACATGAAATAATTGTCAAAAAATTCAGTTAGCCAATAAGCGCGTTGAATTTATTCAAAGAGAAGTTAACTGCGTTGCGAACTGTCGACAGTAGTTCTAATATTTATGTCGGTGATTTCAGAATACCAAATTGCTCCGCGATGTAGCTCGAACCTCTGTAACCCATAACTGGGTAAATATACGTCGACGTTGCTAAGAAATTTCAGAATAGCACCATAAGCCCTATTGACACCATAAAAAATATTGAAAGTGTGTTTTGAGTCTGACTATTTTAAAAATTCTGCAGTATGACAGTGACAGTAACACAAGTGGATGGGTAACATAGAAACCTGTAACGGCAGTTTACGCGATATACAAATTTTGACGTTACATGTTTGTTAGGTCATTTTACGATGACGCCATCTATAGATGAGGATATGCATTATCTAGTGCTCAGCCTTTGTTATTCATGCAAATACGGATGACAGTGTAATATGTCATCAACTACCAACTAAATTAAAAAATAACACTGGTCAACAGTGATTTTGTTGCCCTTGATATGACAATGATTCTAGGATGATTTTATACCTTTGAGTAAAGGGGTATTGTAAAATTAAGAGGCAACTAGTCATACCTTAAAACGTATTTTAGATATTTTTTCGCGTAGGAATAAGATATCGCCATGAAACAAACGGCATAATATTTCATTTTTTTTTTCTCCTAGCCTGTTAGCATTTTGTTTTTCGAAATCCCCTATAGATTGGCCAAAAAAAAAAATATTTTAGACTAAATTTTTGCAAATTCAAAAAAAAAATGCTAACGGCTATTCTACATGTAAATAGGAACAAAAGTTGTGGTATAGCAAAATGCGAAAAAATCACAAATAGAGCTTTAATATCTAGAATTAAATTACGTGAACTAGATGTCCGTAGTTGTTCAAATTCACAGGTCTCCGAACCGCCAGCAACACCGCCTAAACTTG
>JAWQRP010000928.1:0-22445 GCA_033557875.1 Quadriops clusia
TATATCTTCCTGACCAAACTTTTTTAGTATACCATTTTGTTCTAATTATTCCGTTAGTTTTATATAAAGATAAGTCAAGGAAATTTATAGTATTATTAGTAGATTTCTCTAATGTAAATTTTAATCTTAAAATTATTTTATTGTCAAGAGATGCTAGGTTACTAGGCAACAAAACAATGTTCCAATGGAGTGAATTAATTAATGACATGGTTGAAAAAAAAACAACTGACAAACAAACGTCAAGAAGAAAAATCTCAATGAAGAGTGAAAATTAGCTAGTGCTCAAGATAGTAGACGAAGACGTTCTAAGTAAGTCAGATCCTATAATTCAAGTAAAATGATCATTATCTACGGTTCCGTTACGAGAATATTCATAAAAGGAAACCATATTCATGAGATACTTTCTTTTATATAACCTTCCTACATTTTGCAAATGTGCTTTTTTTGAGGAATACATTTCCAGTATTTTTATGAGAAAATACATTTCCATATGTCCCAAGCACATCTACCTAAATTATCTCCGCGCACCCTGCATATACATAACATATAGTGATTTATGCACATGAACCATGCAGGAGAAGTATCCTTACACGACCGACAAGTGAAGGCAATTTTGACCCCGGCTTCCGACCGAAGCGCATTAGGGACCACCCCGAGAAATATGAATAATTCCTCAATTATCACGAATTCAGTAATTGCCCGACGGCTTCGAGCTTTTCACGCGTTTCCACGCGTTTGGACAGGTTGTGCGTAAACTGACAGGTGACTAGATCAAATATTCATGGGACTGGTTGCCGCACGCTAAAAGATTCATTGCGACAAATTGACAGGAGAAGCCTCTGCATGGGTTAGCAGTTGAGGGTTAACTGCGCACTTACTCGCTTACATTAGGAACGCATCAAATCCTTAATCCTTAAAGGAATATAAACATTAATATTAACTAAACCACGCTACGTAGATACGTACGCAGTTTTGATGGCGCGCCTCCACCAATTGTGCACATATAGGAATTTACACATAGTATTTTTTTTTGTGATAGCTTACGTAGGTAATTAACTTTCCACTCAAAGTAGACATTTAATTTAAAGTTGCATCGACCTGTAACTCTTCGATTACAAGCTATAATCGTAGCCTTGTTACGCTTGATCGGGCGGGCTATCATTTAATTAGCATGTATCAATAGGTGTGCGTTTTAGATTTAATTATATAGGTAAGTAAATATATCGAGAAAAAAAAATAGTTCATTAGGCCACGTGAAGAAAGTTAATGGAGGAAAACGGCGAAGTTTGCATATAAAATGGCAAATATTGCTAATTAAGTGAACGGTCTAAGAAATTACCTTTCAGAAGCAGAACATAATTCTTCTTGTCGTCGTTTCCTTTAGGATACTCCCAATCAATGTCAAGTCCATCGAAGTTGCGTTCCCTCAGGAATGGGATCGCACTGTAGATGAAGGTCTGGCGGGCGTATCTCGTTCCGGACATTTCTTTGAACTTTTGGGTTCCAAAGGACCAACCACCTAAAAGCAGCGAAAATGTTTGAATATTCAGAATTGTTTCTATCGTTTTAAAAATGTATTAGCAACGTAAACATGAAGCAAATTGGAAAGGAAACTTCGCAGCGCGACAGGCTCCCATACCTCAACTTTGCATAATAGTAGTTCTTGAGCAAACCGCAGTAAGAGAAACTCGCTCAACATATTGTCAATATTGGGTTAAATTCGTCGGTTAGTTTCCTGGCAAGTTCATCATAAACCCGTCTTCCTCACTTAATCTCCAGGGCCCACTAGAGCCCGCCTGATGATGTAAAACCCAATAAATTTTTATGTGTTTTTCGCACTTTATTTTTTCCCCTCCCAACGTGGGAAATTTTCACACGCCACCAGGTTGCATTGGAAAAACGCCAAATACACACCGGCAGCTTTACTGGTGTAAGATCCAGGCGCCAAGTCATTAAATTCCAACGAAACAGCCTCTTGCGGGAAGTAGGGGTCACAAATTACATCCAGCAGCCACCTCTCTCTGTTAAAACTAATATTGATTCCAACGATTTATTTTCGAGGTGGTTAAAGTCTATTGCCGCGTCTGGGGCAATAAGAAAGCAGGGGATGGAAGCCGGTGGCAGCAGCGCTCCCTGGCGGCCTTATCTTACACTCCGCTGGAATTTCGTTTAACCTCTTGACACTAAATTTAGTATTCATCACGTCCTCAAAAAGAAAACCCCATCTTCGGGAAATTTAGATGTGCGCCTTGAATTATCGCCTTTAATAATAAAACAACGCGTCGCGAAAGGGAAATCCGAATTTCACTGCGATAAAACTGTTAACGACTCTTTAAGCCCCTGGACGGGGGAGCTAACACCTGTCGAATAAAAAGCCAGGCTGAATCAATAATGCTGCTTCAAAATGTTGCTTTATAATGCTGTTTTAAAGGTCCCCCTTTGAAATACTGTTTCAATCTGTTGTTTCAAAATGGTGGTTAAAATGTTGCCCCAAAATGTTGCTTCAAAATATTGTTTCAAAATGCTACTTCAAAATATTGTTTCAAAAAACTATTTCAAAAAAACTGTTTAAAAAACTGTTACAAAAAAACTGTTACAAAAAAACTGTTTCAAAAAAACTGTTGTGAAATACTGTTTCAAAATGCCGTTCGACATGTTTCAACTTGTCGTTCAACTCTTAGCGACCTAATTTGCAAACTTAGAAGCCGAGCGAAAAGCGAGGAAAGACGAAACTGTATTTGGCAGGCATTGTAAGGACGTAAGTCCGATTTAGGAAAGTTCACGCTTCAGTGTATTCATTATTCGTGTATAGAAAGGAAGCAGTTTTGAAAAGGAACCTAAACCAGCTATTTCAAAAATAAAGAGACCCAAGTTCATACAAACGTCCAGGATGTTGCGGCATTGTATGTTTGGCTATTTCACCGAATAAAAAAGAGCGATTGTATCCTGCCCGTGCAGCAATATCTACCTATATCCAAAGAAAAATTTGATACGGGTTATTTCATTTTCTGCATAAAGTTAACCTGTTCTTTAGATTCTTTTTACCTTCTGGTACTATATTTCTGTACATAAAAATTCTGTAAAGATCGAAGGAATCTTCTGTGCCTTAATGTATTTTGAAAGGATGTTAGCCTACTTTTTGTTGTAGTGAACATATTTTTATATTTTTAATTAGATTCTACGATGTCGATTGGGGCACTTAATTTAAAGAAACCTAATTATCCTAGCTACTATATTTCTATCAAAAAGCTTTTGAGCTCGAACGCTAATTATAAATTAAATATGCATGGGAATTCTAAATTATATTAAATTGCTATAAGAGCTATTGCAACTATAAAGGGAGGACATTATTTATCTTAGAATTTAGCGACGACTATTTCCAGACCCTATTTTCACAAAGTTATTACACGACCACCACAAGACTATTGAAAGAACAATTAAAATTCACTTGGGATTACGCAAACACTTCATACTATTAATAAAATTAAACAATGTTGCAGCTAATTTTCCTTAAGTAACAATTACCAAGCAGTTCACTCCAAGTAATTAAAATGGCAATTATTAGTGTTAATGTCTACAAGTAAATGTACAATAATTAAACGTGCAAGTACTTCTGGAAAAGATCCAATACTCTTGCATGTTAGCAACAAAACCAACGAAAACTATGCTTATAAGCATCGTATACGATTATTAAGGAAGTTTCAATAAAAAATTTCTTTATTATTAAATAAATAAATTTTATCACAAGTAAAAAAACTCTCAAGAAAATCGCTTAATAAGATAATTTGTATTGTTATTTACTTTACGTAAAGCAGAAGCTTGCTTCTTAAATTGGACCCCAAGCGCGAAATTTCGCCCAAATAAAATTGTGTTCCTTATAAATGCCGCACGTCCCGTTTTCAGCTCGTTTCGCTTTATTGTAGAGTCGCTTCGGTCGCTCTAAATGCCCTTTAGCTTTAAAAATCTAATTATCTGATTAAAGAAGTGAATTTCTGGGGCGGAAAGTCTTTTAGCGCGTTTTTAACGCGTTAATTCTTTCAAACGAGTGAATGGTTCGAAGGACATTAATTCGTGGCTCACTGCACTAACATCCTCCCTCTGTCTTGAGTTCAGCGCTTTGTGCGGGGTCGCTTAACGAAGTAAAAGTTGATTTAAGGGGCAAGAGAATTGGTTTGTTTTTAAGGGGCTCACCTATAGCTAGCAAAGTTTTCAATTTCGGATTGGCTTTCTTCAGTTTCTCCACTCGCTCGTACAGTCCGATTTTTCCGTCTTTGGTGTCGTCGTTGCTTTCAAAAGAGGAGAGCTTTCCCTTCTTCAACCACCCGAACGCGAAGATAATATGAGTGCATAGGTCAGGCAGAATGTCTTCAGGTGTGAATTTTCCGATTTTTGAGCGGTATTGCGACCAATTTGTGTAGTAACATACGATCTGAAACAGCAGGATGAATTAAAATTACACTGAAAAAAGTAGTACATATTTATTGATCATTAAACTAATTAATGCAATGATGTATGAATAAGACTCTAACAGCATTTTTCATAAACAAAGTTTAACGTGGTTTTTGTTAGTCCGAGGATTAGCGGTCGTCAAATATGATAACTTCAAAATTTAGGATTTTAATGTCATTTATAATTTATTAAACGGCGTACACACTGTAGTGTGGATGGATCGCAAATGCATTTGGCTAGTTGTTGATATTCAGTTGCGCGATGAATACCAACGATCAAATAACAATAGCGGCAGGTGATTTAGCATGCTCAAGTGCGTTGTTATTGCAGAATAAAAAGAAAAAAGGTAAAAACAAGAGAAGGTGGTGAATGGTTACTTTTTATAAAAGTAGAGACAGATAAGTTGACTACATTATCTTTAACACTTCAATTTTTTATGCGCTACCGTTTAGGCGATTTATTATGCATTAAACCTTTACGCGATTATTTACACATTGTATACAGGGTGGGCTACGTATGACGTTTACCTTGAATAACTTTGTTATTAATAAAGTTAGAGCAATAAAATTTTCAAGGATTAACTCAGCACATAAAGGGCTACAAATATCCAAGTAAAATTTTTGTCTAACTCTTCTACTTTTCGTGCATCAAACTGTAAAAACTATAATGATGAAATATTTTTTTCTAATATTCTTTTTTTCGCTGCTCTTTCTGCGTACATCGGTATAAATATTTTTGCAAAATATTGACGCATGCGCAAGCAGTGATTATTTATTATACGGGTTTTTTGGAACAACTATATCGATAATAACTTTGAACAGTGAACTTTTTTACAATCTATTCAGCGCATGAAATACTCTTTTCCTTGAAGATTTACATTGGTGAATATCATTTTAGTTATAATTTATCTCAAAATTTGCTTCAACATAACCTATAACTTCCATTGCATTTTGTTTAATTTTTACCCATGTATTTGACCCATTCTTCATTTCTGTGCTTTATTTGGTTTTAACTAATTTTAAATAAATGTTTCTTGTCTTGTAGTGTCTAAAGATGGGGTTAGAAAGACCTCGTAACATGTAACACAGAAAATAAATAATTTATGGGCTTTCATTCCTTCTGCCCAACGTCCAAAATTTTTAAATATTTATGTAGGTAAAATAATCCAAGAGCACTTGATTAAAGAAATTTTTTGTCTTATATTTGAGGATTATTACAAATAGTAAAAGAAAAAACTTGAGTTTGACGAGTTAAAACTTTTACGCTTTGATGTAAATCACTTTGATATAGGGCGGCATGCCGAAAGCACATTTACCCTCTGGGCAAGGTTAAAGGTAGGTTCACAATGTAATGTACCTGAGCTATGCACCAGGTACATTACATTGTGAACCAACCTTTAACCTTGCCCAGAGGGTAAATGTGCTCTCGGAATACCAAGCATAGTTTGACATTTTTTTCTTAATTTCTAACGCGGTTCTTTATATTTATGTTTACCTACCTATAGTATAATTTCAGATATTACTACTCCTGCACCAACAATCATATAAAAAGTTTCTATTTTTATGATTACCATTTTTTGGATCCCATATAACGGGATATTTCTCGTATACATTTAAAAATTCAATTACCACGTCGTTATTCCACTCCATTTTACGTACAAATGAGCCATCGATAACAAGTCATTATCCTACACATTCGGTCTATGATCGAATGTAGCCAAACGTTTGCATAATCACAAAAAAGGGTATATAAACAAGTTCACATCCAACGATTCTGCTTCCTCCAGTATAGACAAAACAAACGCGGACGAGAATTGCAAAAAAAAGGTTTTTATTTTCCTTTGAAATTTTATAGGCGAATGTTACAAATATTGGCCTATGCTTTAGCCTACGTTCGCATTGGCGTTCGAAATCCATCGACATTAATTGCCAAACAGTGTGTACGCCGCTTTAGAAGGAAGTAATCAGTAAAGGATTACAATATTTCAATTACACTACACAAAATTTATTTTATGTGTATTCCTGCTCTAGAGTAATAATTTTTCTTGTTCATTCTTTTTATATTTTGTACATTTATTTCATGCACATTTCAATCAAATGTATCCTATCAATTGTAAAATAATGCAAAGTTACTAAATGTGTTGATACAGTTTGTACTAGGTATGTTTATTTTAAGACTGGGGATGTAGTACATTGATACAGTTTTGACTACTCAATTTTTAAACGGTTTGAAGTTGAAATTTGCTAGGAATATGGTGTGATATTACGAATTTTTTTCTTTTACATGCTATTGTTTATCGACTGGCTATCTTTATCTTTATATTTTTTTTTATTTTTAAAAATTTTGAGTATTAAATATAAAATCCATATTTTATCTGAAACGGTGATAACATGCATAATTAAATGACTATTTATAAGGAATTTTTATATTTCAACTGCAATACAGTTTAAATCCGCGCCATTATGCTGACCTTCTCAGTAGTTCAGCACTTACCCGCTATTGGTCGTGGTCGTTGTTTTAAACTTGTCAACCTTAAATATTAAGTATACAGTAATACCTCGTTTAACGAAGCTATGCAATTTTTCTGTTTCCAAATATGTAAATTTCTGTTTTTAAATTTCAAGTTTGCTATTTCATGCGTAATATCACAGACCATATTCCTAACAAATTTCATCTTCTTAGGTCAAACCGTTTAAAGTAGTCAAAACTGTTCTGTTCTGCATCCCCAGAATTAAGCAAGGTATGACTGTAATACGAGCAGTTATGCTTTGTATGGTTGGTTGTCTATATTAAGTACAGAATCATGAGCCACCTCTCGCGGCAACCTTCTGAACACCGAAAATTGCATCCCCAGCTTCAAGATGTGTGTATGGAATTATATCTACTTAGGTGAATTTTGTAGAAGACTAAATATTTTGTGCAAAATCTTATAATAAATTTATTTCTTTACTTTAACTTATTGTCCGTAACAGATTAATGTAAAAGAAACATTGAATAATTATAATTTGAATTTGATCTTATTATATTCAGTAATAACTTTAATAATGTCATAAACATGTTTAAGTCCCCATTGCTGTAATATTTTTAAAATTATTTATTACTGCGTAGTCTAAGATAAAATAAATAAATAAGTTTATTATTTCAACTAATATTGTATGTATGTATGTAGAAACATACGAGTAAATGTCATCGTAAATGGTGCTAAAGGTGAATGTCGGTTAATGCATTATAGCTAACTTCGGCGGTATTGTTCGTACATACGTTGCGCTGTAATGTATCTAACACAATAGGTACAGGGAAATTAGTTTAGGACCTCCTTCTGGATGCTATTACAAACTTTGTGCGTAAACAACCGAGAGTGTCTAAAGCATGCCCGGCTTGGCGCGATTCTTAAACGGAAGGCACTAAAATAAACTCCATATTGCTTACAAAGCTATCATTGCGGGGAAAGTTCCGGAAATCGCCTCCGGGCGACCGGAACAAACATAAACGCTAGCTAATAGGGGGCGTTGCTGTGAGAAAGATGGCTCGTGTAAGTCATGGGTCACTTGATACGCACCTTATATCCGTCTTTGTCTTTTTTGGAAACGGTAGACGCGGAGAGGGCATTGTCCACGGCTGAGGATTTTCGCCTAGAAGGCCTTACTCTGAACCTGTTGACACTTGCTGATACTTCTTGGTCACTGGACGTGGAGACGGTTTTGCTCACAGAAGTCTGTGGCCTCCTGAGCCTTCGTCTTGTGGCTGAAATCGGGAAAATTATAAGTTATTGCTACAGGAAACAAATTAGAAATTAGTTTTATGTATGTGACTAAGTCGTATTTTCCTTTTTTTGCGCATGAAATAATTAATTGCGTAGTTTTTTAGGATTCCTTGCTGCGTTTAGAAACCGCCAATTAACTTTGTTTTACTATTTCTATTTATTACTAAGCATTAGTGTTATTAAATTTTTACTTAATTTTCGTGGGGCGATTACCGTTTTTAATGGGATTTCTTATCTTAATGGGATTGTACAAATATTAGGTGAAATTAATGTGTGGTGATAAACTTTAATGGCATATTTATAGATAGGTGGGATCAATTATAGTGAATGTTGAGAATTCTAGAAGTTGGTCAGCTCTAAAGATATTTCTTACAGCAATGTGTTTTTCTTGTGGTGCTATCAAGAAATTCCTTTGGAACTGCTATCGCTTTTAATTTTATCGCTTATTCAAAGTGTTGTTCCTGGTGCTTCGCATTAATGACAGAAAGTACAACAAAATAAATCCAAATTTGATTGTCTCTTAATGCACGATAATTACCAATGTTACCATTGTTAGAAACAATAGATATAATGGAAAATTCATAACAATAAGGCGTGGAAGACAAATTGTAAGTGGTAAAGAGACGTCAAAACAAGTTGCTTTCGAGGGGATTCACCCGTCAGAATCGGTGTTATTCCGTTTGATTCGATTACAGTTGTGCGTGCTGCAGACCTAGAACTTGGAATCGTTCCTCAAACTGGCAAACTTTCATATAAATTTTATCCGAACCGCGGGTCATGTCACGTTTTATCTTCTCTATTCTATAATTGTGCACTCACGCCTCGACTACTGGCGCGAGCGTTCCTCCTCGCACCTTCTCGCCGTCCTTGTCCTGTCAAATCAAAGCCCGAATGAATTTAGTAATGCTAATTTAATCAATTTAGGTCTTTGAGATCAACACTCTTTCTGTATGGACCTCCCGAGCATTTGTTCGGCTCTGCGCTTTGTTTCGCTTTTAATTAAAGCCATTGTTCTCAGAAGGACTCTAACACGACCCGCTCATTCACTCCTTGGCTCTTTAAAAAGGACTATTTCTTGTCCTCCAAGAAGCGGCGTTGATGGTAAATATGTATTATTCCTTCAATATTGTCTCCTTTCATGTCTTATCCGTTTAATACGATACGAATCCTCATGTAGGTACATTTCAATTTTGACTTCAGTAGTTGTATAAAGAGGTCACAAAGTTTCTAATGAATCGTTTGTTTATTTATTGTAGGTAGCTCAATATTTAATCAAGTTAAAAACAAGGCCTATGAAACGCGCCTCGGTGAAACAAAATTATTAAATTCCGCGCCTGCTTCGAGTGAAAAGAGAAAAAATTAATCCCATTACCCGTCTGGCATTACAAATAACACAGCCGACTCAAACAACCGCAAAATTTCATCTCGAAGTTCTGTGACTGATTTACAACTTGTTCCATAACTCATCCTTATTTGATCGCATTCCCCTAGAACCGCAATATGAAGGCAGCTTTTTATTTTCGCCTTGAATTTTAATCATCAGCTTAATAACACCCCCGTTAGGAGAAACAAAAGTCTTGGTTTGCACAACTCGCAAGATTTCGAATTAAAAAATTAAGCCAGTTAAAGTTAAAAGGAATTCCTGAGCAGCGTATTACACAGCCTTAATATTCTATTTCACAAAGTCGCAAAGGCCGAGGTAAGATCTGCTCCAAACATCCAATTTAAAACAGTAAAAGGTAACCCGGGGAAATTAATTAAATGCAAATTGGCCGTGCAAAGAAAGATTCCTCTTAATCCGCGCTTGTTATTGAAGATGCAAATTAACTAATGAACGAAACGGGACAGAAGTAAATTAACTTAAACGCCACTTCAGTAATTACTTACAAATTAATAACATTGCGTATTAATGCTATCCTCACTACCGCAAATAAGTACGTAAATAAATTTAGATAAAATAAGGGGAAGCTAGTGGCTCATCAATTAAAACACCTTGTTAGACGCTCCGCAATTAGACGTTCCGCAATAAAATCGCTATAAATAGCGTTGCCCAGAAGAGATTTGCATATTTCGGCACTAAAAATGCGAAATGACCACACATTGTCTCGTTTTGTTTCCCTTTGCTTCTGCTTGAATATTCATACTTTTGCGCATTTCAAGCAGGGACTTTGCATTCGCGGAAGACCTCGCGTTGATATTTCGGGACCTTAAAACCGCTTCAAATTATGCTTATTGCCTCTTCAAGTAAGGTAGAATCTGGGCACAGGTTTCTATTATATTTACTTTACCTGCGAGGATCTACAGAATAAGGAATTAAAATTAATGTTTACTAAGGGATTTAATGTTAGTTAAAGGACTAAATGTAGTTATTTTAGTATGTAATAAGAAGTACTTACATTTAGCTGTTGTAGTGAGTTGGACTAAAACTAAGATCACTAGTAAAAATACTGCTATGTTCCGAAAACGACACCACCTTGGAGGTATCTGAAATAAAAATTATAATCAAAAAAATGAACAGAAACGTCTATGATTTTTTTGTGTTGATTTTATAAACAATGAAAATATACATTCTATTACATACAACGTATTTTAGGTTTTCTATTGATTACCACCTCTAATAGGGAAGGTGATCCTTAATATTTTTGTTTGCGTTTATTGGAAGATATTTCTTTTTATTCCACGTTCGTTTGTTTTACTATTGTGTAATGTAAGAGTAGTGTAATATACACATAAGAGAAACTACTCGTATATAAGAAATACAGTGCATATAAAAAAATACGAATGTACAAAACAAAACGTACGATCTAGGAATATCTACGCGAATGGCATCAAAATTTGACGTATTACAATCAAATTTTGTACTTTCTGCTGCTGATAAATCCGACACTTTGCCATGGATTTAAATAGGTTACCGACAGATTTTTGTAAGTTAAAGGAACCAATTGCTCAATGATCCCTTTTTCAGAATTCTCAGTGACGTCAGCACTGCTTTTGTAAACGATGTTCCTAAAGAACGAAGTCCGAAGATGGACGGTAACCTAGAAAAATATTCGTTTAGAGTTTGGAGCGTTATCAGCGAACAACTTCTAGGGATCAACTCATCGGACAGAAATGTTAATGAAGAATCAAGAAAAAAATTGCATTTGGTGAAAAGTTAAGTTCCTTGCATCTTTTATAAATATATTGTCCTTTGTGCGTGGTTGATGTGTTTACGTATATATTGTCCTTTCTGTATTACATCATGATAAAAACGAATACACTAAAATTTTATAATAAACGATAAATATAGTTCAATATATTTATGTAGGTTGACTTGCTAGACAATTGGATTGTAAACGAAACAAACTTTTTAATCTCCTCGAACATTAACCTTAATAAACCGATAATGGAGTTTGAGTAAACGACGCTGCGATGCAGTTCCACCAAATAGGGCGTTTGTAATTTAATAATAGGATGATGGATGCATTTATAATGACCCTAGTTCTTCACTAATGATACTCCTGCGACCGCAATCAGGTTTATTCAGTTTCTAATTTTTCCACAGGGAGATTTCTTATTGTCTTAAATTTGCGCGGTTGTGGTTGACTTGTCCCTCATCTTGCCAATAGCCAATCTTCGCCTTGCTTTTGAACACAATGTACTAGAAGGCTTTGTGTACGTACAATCGTCAGTGCAATGTTCATTAATGCGTTTTATTTGTTTAGTTCTGTCGTACACCTCATAGACACCAGCAAAAGTGAAAGTGAACGTTCACGTCGGTATAGTGACCAAAGATATGACCTCCCATATGGTCATTTGTTGTGGAGGCTTAGGTAATATCAACGATCGTTGGCAATGCCTAAGCTGAGCCAATAATATTCAGATTCATTTTAATGTCGATCTCTCGGTCTGAGAGCGAATTAAGGATGCTAATAATGTTGCAATTATGGAGAACTAACGTGTTTATATAATGTTATAACGTTCGCACAACGGGTTACACTTATTGGAAGCATGTTAGAAGATGATCTTTACAGAAGATATTTTTAAAGAGGCGATCTTTAAAGAGGCGATCTTTAAAGAGGCGATCTTTAAAGAGGCGATCTTTAAAGAGGCGATCTTTAAAGAGGCGATCATTAAAGAAGTGATCTTTAAAGAAGTGATCTTTAAAGAAGTGATCATTAAAGAAGTGATCTTTAAAGAAGTGATCTTTAAAGAGGTGATCTTTAAGCAGCTTAGCTTTAATTAACCCATTTTCAACGGCAGGATCTTACATGCACAGTTATCAAGGCCGCCTTAGAAGCAGGAAACGTTTAACATACGCTGCGGCGCATTCGAGAGAAAATTAAGAAGAAGAAAAAAACGAAAACGTTGATTGCTGGTATCTAAACGCAATTTACATATGTTTATGTGCTCTTTCAGTTCGAATTTGAATACAGTTAAAGTCAAGCGGACGTGGGAGGACGTGATTCTTAACGAGTAAAGATCACGGACGTTATTCATCTAAGATTTAGAGATTTTTTGTTAACCTGTTGACACTGGGTGATTCATTATGAGCGGGCGACAGGTAGAATTTGTTTTTTGTATTTTCTCCGAATTTGGCCCGGGAAATCGTGCATAAGCGAGCTGCAAAGTAAAAGTGACGATATCATACAAGACAAGAAAACGTATATAAACCTTTATAAAGTATACCTGTATAATTATGGTGCATATGTCGACGATTAAAGCATGCTAACGAAGTCAAGAAAGTAGATCAGCGGAAGCCGTATCGAAAAAAGATTACTTCCGGTATTTAACAAACCTTGAAACAAACGTGAATTAATAGGTATACCTACATCCTTAAATATGCAACTCTTGTAGTCTACAAAAATGGTTCCAAGGCCACCTACGGAGAGCAAGTGCATAATACCATTGAATGATAATACGAAAACGAAACTAATTTAAGAAAACACAAATATTAACAAGGCATACCAGAACAAAGAGAACGAACTGTTTATTTTTGTAAGTTGTGATTAGGTTCACCTGTTCCGAGACGAAAAGATTACTGTTGCTACTGCAAGTTGTGTTTTCACTTGGACTTAAACAAGCAATTTTAGCGTTTAAATTTGTTTGCTAGCAGCAGAGGTAGACTTTTACGCTCCAATTCGAGTTAAAGTTCGCATTTTAAAACGATTTTCATGCTTGTTAATCGAACTTTTTGATTGCACGTCAGATTGGAATGTTGTCGGCTGCAACCAAGAGGAATGTACACATTTTTTCATAACTAGGAAGTGAAATTAAAATATTATACATTTTTACGACGCGTAAGCAGATTTTTAATTAATTTCTAGGTTGCGCGCGAAATTGGCCGTTAAAGTTATATAAAGAAATGAATCTATTAACTGCATAATATATTTAGCAATACGGCAGAACAATTCCCCAATTGAATTGATATTCTTGTTAAACTTGAATTACTTGCAGAAAAAAAAACACAATATATGAATTCCTTGTACATACTCGTACAACATCCGAAAAGGAAATACATACAATCAGACATAATAAGGACAATGTTTAGCCAGCATACAACTTAAATAGTATGTCGAAACTGACGCTAATAGCCTCTTTTAAAATATTCCATAATAACACAGGCAAATGTGGAACCAATGCCACATCAGCGGCAAGTGTAAGAAACACAAATTCGTGACTCGACCTCCCGGCTGAAAAAATCCTTGCACGGCAACCTTGATATTTAAAAGTCTGCAATCGCAGCAGGCTGATAAAAAATGTTAATCTGGATTATGCAGCTCATTTGCTCGGAGACGAGAGAGATGCAGGGGAAATTTTTGGCCCGCGAAGCCGCCGCATGACGTTCATTTTGATTAATATCACGTTTAGGAGGTAATTTGCGAAGAGTGAATTTTTTTGCAATTTATCCTCCCGCGGTTAGCGAAACAGGCCCATTGTTCCCCGCTGGATGTGAAATGTAATATCACAATAAAGCCACTTGAGGTGTTAATTTGTTTCCTAATTGGCCCGAGCCGAGTTGGCACAATGCGTTTTATTGTTCCTTTTGTAAACTTCTTGTTCCTCTTGCCGCTATTTTGCAAAGTTGCCGTAAAAATAAACGAGAAGTGTCCCTTACATCATTCTTCTTGATCTTTAACCTTTCAGCCTTTCGTTTTTGCGTTACGTGCATTAAATTTATGGTTATGGCACCCATTTGTAAACAGCTCAGGTAGCCACATGAGATTGCCATCATTCAAGCTGCTAACAAGTTAATATCAAAGAATAAACTGCAGGAATATATTTAGTATTATCAAAGATAAATATATGTGGTATTATTATTTTTATAATATTATTTATCATTTAAAAAAATAGCCGCAAATTTCTTAATACAAATTGAGCTACAACCTCTGTGGAAATACAATAAATGAACCTGCAAAAAGAAGTTAATTGATTTGATAGCCTTGCATTCCTTTGCGTGAATTTAGTACTCGTTACAATAATATTTATCTACTTATTTATTAATAAATGCTTGCAGTTACCGTATATTAACATTGTTTCCCGATATGTAATCCCAAAGTGATTATGAATCAGTCGGAGTGAATACTAATAGTGGGATAGGCGTACGTGGATATGTAGAGGTGCGGTCCCGTCTTTGCTTTTCCCGAGATATTTTTCAAAGCCGCGGACTGTGCTGCACTAATTCCAATCGAGAGATTGGTTTCCAGGAAGATTCATAACCCAGCTTTTAGACTAATGGAAAAGATACATTTGCCTCGGAGGCGGTGCAACTTCGAAAATATATTCGTTCGCATTAATGCCGCTAAATGTTGCTCTGAAACGGTCCGGGTTTGTTAATTTTGTTAATTGGATTTCCATTAGCGGGCTACAACAACAACACTAACAATTTAGCCGCAATAGGGAACCGATTTCATAACCTTTGGCCTTATGACGGACCTGGTTAACCTTCGACCTGGGGTTTACTGCGCGCTAGATCCTTCTTGTTATCAATTTTATTAACGTTTCTTTCTGCAGCAATAATCTTGATATTTGTAATATTAACAAAACAATTCTTCGGGGAGTCTTAAAACGCGACCATCGGCATCAGGTGTCACAAAATATTACACCATCCAGCAGATAATGCAAATCACGATTTTAATTTTCGGTTTCGCGATCCGTCAGCCCGACAGCCGAGTTATTAAAATTGCATTATTTAAAATGCAGCAAGGACAAAGAAGGAGTGAAAGAGAGTCGCAATAAGTATTCCAGCGTCAAGTGTAGCATGAAAAAGCACCAGGAGCGTAGTCACGGTAATTACTCAACGTGCAGACGTCAGTTTGTAGTGTTCCAGTTCACTTTTTTAATAGGATAAAGGACTCGCTGCTCCATATTTACTTTTTGCGAGCAAATAATGGCTCGAAATTACTTAGAGAATGCGGGAATTATAAAACGGCACGATTGCACTTCGGGTTGATTTTTCCCCGAGGAATTAATCTTTGTTTTCGCTTCTCCGAATTCGTTTTATAAGACACGGAAGTACTTTGGCTCCGTTCTTCTGTTGTTCGCCAACGTGATTATTTTGTATTATTTGACTCTATTTTTAAGTTATGGGGATTGTTAAGTTTACTGTGAAGTACGCAGATAGTAAACGTCTTTTGTTTGTTGTTTGTTTTGTAAATTTGGTCTGGTCACATTTAATAATAAAATTTTGAAGTAATATAAGCAAGAATCTTATTTCGTTACTTCGTTCCCAGTAACAATAACATCATAAATTTAATTATTTATTATTTCAATTCTTTGGTTTATAGGTCATAAAATGTAAGTTTATATTTTGCTCAACGTTTCGTTTTTATTGATCAAAACTTCTCCAAGAGTATTAATTCAAATATGAAATTTTAAATTTCTTACTATTGACAAATTGTTTCACAATATTTCTTCTTATTTTAATTCACATAAAATACAAAATAAGTTTCATTTTAATGAAAATTATTATAAAAGTTATTTGGTATTTTGAATAATTTGCTCATAAATCCTATTAATGTTATTTGTATCTTGTTTAAAATTAATTGAAAATTTTCCATGTTTAATATTTAAAGATTCTAAAATTCTTCTTTTCTACCAGTTACTTTCTTTTTCGAAAATTTTAACATTATCAAATTCAAAAAGATGTATTTTTTCTTTTCAGTGTTTTGTTAGAGCAGTACAATTTTGTGTTAATTCTTTATTGCAAGAACTTTTATGTTTATTTTGTATACAAGGTTTGATTGTTTAAGTTTATCATGTTTATCTTTTATTGTAGAGAAAAACATTTTTTGTTGTGTTATGATTTTTAGTAATAATTTTAATATTATTTTTTTTAAACTGTCTCTATTATTTTGGTAATTAATATTGTTATTGGTTTTTCATGTTTGAATTTTGGATATTTTTAATTCTATTAGATATAATTGTAATAACTATATTTTCTGGGTAATCATTTTCTCTTAAAGCTTTTAATTTTTTTAATTGCAGTACTTTGAAATTTAATATTACTTAATTGTATACTCTACCAACTAAACATAAAATCATAGTTTTTTATAATTGAAATCACAATTTGATAAAAAATTTATATATCTTTCTGACCAAATATTTTTTGTAAACAAAGAAATGTGTAATTTAGTATTTTTTTAATTTAATTTATGACTAAGTTATATCTAAAAAAATTTTGAATTTGATAATGTTAAAATTTTAGGAAAAGAAAGTATTTGGTACAAAAAAAGAATTTTAGAATCTAAACATATTAAAAATGAAAAATTTCCCATTAATTGTAAACAAGATACAAATAACATTAATAGGATTTATAACCAAATTATTAAAAATAACTTTTATAATAATTTTTTTATGTCAATTAAAATAAGAAGAAATATTAAAATATTTATTATTTCTTGACTCACTTTATATTATTTTATTTATTTAATCTTGGGTATTTAGAGTCTTTATAATTAACTTTTTTGTTTTCAAAATATTTATTTCGACGTTTCGCCTTTATTATTAAGGCATCATCAGGATACAAATCTTATAACATCAAAATTAAAAACTAAAAATAAATTATAAGTACATCAAAACGGAAATAATAACAGACATTAAACATGAAAGTAACACCCTATGATATGTAATATTTTCTTTTTATAAATAAATGTAATGCGTGTAATAATAATAATAAAACACATAAAGTTAATTTTGAAATAAAATGTCATATGTTTTATTAATGTTACATAAGTCTCTTGTAAAATTTATCGAATTATTATCTTTTTTAATAAAAATTGATTCGCATATTTTAAAATAGTTTGATTCACTTTTTAAAATTTTTACGTTGTCATAGTCAAAAGAATGTTTTTTAGTTATACAATGTTCACTTAAAGCTGTATTATTTTTTTTACAAGCATTTTTGTGTTGTTTCATCCTATTTTTAAATATTGTTTTGTTTCACCTACATATGTGCCTTCACATTGTAAACATTTAACTTTGTATATTAAATTAGATAGTTTGTTTTTGTTATTTTTATCTTTAATTTGTGTGAAAATTTTTTTTGTTGTATTCTTATTAATACTAACAACTTTAATATTGTATTTTTTAATTTTTTGTTTAATATTATTGGTAAGACACTTTATGTATGGTAAGGTAACGTAAGCGTTTTGGTTTTCACACCAATTAATGATAAAAATAACAAAAACAAACTATCTAATTTAATATACAAAGTGAAATGTTTACAATGTGAAGACTCATATGTAGGTGAAACAAAGCAATATTTAGAAAATAGAATGAAACAACATAAAAATACTTGTAAGAAAAGTAATCTAGATGATTGTACTGCTTTAACTGAACATTGTATAACTAAAAAACATTCTTTTGACTATGACAACGTAAAAATTTTAAAAAGTGAATCCAACTATTTTAAAAGAAGAATATGCGAATCAATTTTTATTAAAAAAGACAATAATTCGACAAATTTTAAAAGAGACTTATGTAACATAAATAAAACATATGACATCATGTATGTTATTATTATTATTACATTTATTTATAAAAAGATAATATTAGATATCATAGGTTGTTACTTTCATGTTTAATGTCTGTTATTATTTCCGTTTTGATGTACTTATAATTTATTTTTAGTTTTTAATTTTGATGTCAATAAGTTTTGTATTCTGATGATGCCTTAATAATAAAGGCGAAACGTCGAAATAAATATTTTGAAAACAAAAAAGTTCATTTATAAAGACTCTAAATACCCAAGATTAAAAAAATAGAAGAACAAATATTGTGAAACAATTTGTCAATAGTAAGAAACTTCATATTTCATATTTTAATACTCCTGAAGAATTTTTCGTCAACAAAAAAGAAACGTTGAGCAAAATGTAAACCTATATTTTATGACCTATAAAAAATAAGTTTAGATATCATAAGTGTAACGTATTCTAAAATAAGTTAATTAATACAAGGTATATTAAAAATCGTTTCGATTTTAATCGCAATGAATAGGTAACTCCATTTTGCTTACAGTAAAAAAGATAATTCAATTTCAATACCAATTAAAGGTAAATGGATGGTTGTAAATATGTTGAGACATATTACGTAATAAGCGATATTAGATTAGTATTGAACTATATTTACTTTGAATGTCCACTCAGCAAAATTACGTCTTAATTACTGTAGATTTCGTAACTCTCAGAAGGCATAATTAAGATTACTAAAAGTAGGCATTATAGAGTCACATTTTTGGAGAACTTTTGAAATTTCTCTTCTTCTGTTAGCATAATATTGCAGTTAGATTTAAGACTCCCCTTAGCAAATCGCTAAAGAATTATTGAATCCCGAGCAAGACCGAGACATAGATTCGCCGTTTCTCATCGTGCGACATACGGCGGTGCAAATTTCGCAAAGCTGCAGTAAAAATGCGAAAGAAATCCCTTTTTGAGTGTCATATTGTCGCCGGATTGGGATAGAGGCGTCGGCCCGAATGAGTCCCATGCATCAGTTCCAGCTGCTTGATATTCACGGGACGACGTCGTTTGGGGCCCGACCGACTCGACGCCGAAATAATGTACACCTGCTTCTGAAAACATGCCTAAAATATCTCGGAATTCGGTTAGCTCGCGGCAGCATCCCTCTCGTTTTGTGGGGGACCAGATTTTTCGGATGTTTATATGGGAGGATCAATTTATTGCGCTTCAGCTGCAGAGGCTTGCCCCTTATCAAAGTGACTTGAAAGTTACGCGATTGGAGAAAACAAAAACAAAACGTACTAAGTAGGTACCTAGTAATACGTAAATAGTAGTAATACTCTATTTTCTTATACGATAATATAGCTTTAAGATAAGAAATTTTGATGTAACCTTCCTCCTCGTCATTTTAAGGTAAAATCTGAACATATATAATCCAAAAAGGGCTCACCAGTTTAGACGTTGGCAAAGAACAGGAGAGTTGTCTTCGGAAGTCAGCTTTTTCTTCATTTATTTAACGTTAACGTCGTGTGCGTCGGTCTGGTCCCACATTATAGACCAAAGTCAGGACTTATACTTAGATCGCTCCTAAAATGTCAGTATTTTGGAGCAAAAGATACTTTCCGGCGAAACGTCAAAATCTTGACATTGTTTGTCAACGTTACTAGGTTACGGCATTAACTTCAATGTCTGCACATGTAATTATTTTTGTTTCTTCTTCTTACTTCATAGTTATAGTACAATTGTGTCATGATAAATGTGACGTTTGTGTGACACTGAATCTGAGTATACATATGTATTTTTAAATATGTTTTTATCATTTTTTTTTCTAAAAAACTTCAACTTAGCAAACTTCGTAATATTAAAGTAAAGTAGGTATAACGCGTATTCTCAGAAAAAGCTTAATCAAGAAAAACTGTTATTGACTTTGACGACAGATGGCTGTTGTTCTTTCTAATCTTATTGGTTAAAACAAAATAAGAGAAGATACAAAAAGCAATTCATTCGTACCTAATAAACCTACTGAAAGTTTCATAACTATAATCAAACCAGCATTTCCCTATTTGTACGCTTGATTAATAGGTCGCAATAAAATATTTGCGAATTTAACTCGTTTGGAAGCAAAAGTTTTTGCCCACACACGAGCTGTCCTAGCAACAGTTCCAACCGCAATACAGAGTAGCACAGCGTAGCAAAACGAGTTTGCCAATTAGCACGTTATATCGGAAATAGATTGGAAATAGTGCTAGAACTGGAAACAGTGGGCTCTAGAGCCGGAAGCGGCCCATTAGGCCGCGTGTCCGGTTATATAAACCAGCAGTTTAGATACAGCTATTGCTTGAAATAATATCTCTGTTGCAATTCGAAGCAATTGGGAGGCGCACGCCGAGCTCCTTATATGTAAAAAAGTCACATAATAAACACGTTTAATTTACATAATACTCGCAGAGCCAGCGTATCGTGCCGCGGCTATGGTACGTTGATTGAAACAATTACTTGAAAAACGTTGACCTCATTTCCAGAGTCGCGGTTATGTAGCTTTTTTCCTGATGTTGCTATCGGATTTGTTATCGAAGTCATACTCTTTTGCAAATTAATCGCAGATTTCATCGGATGAATATAAATACTTACATGTAGGTAATTATTTGTGAAGTAAACGGAGATAATAATTTCATATGCAATTTACAAAGGGTACAGTTCATAACAAATGTGAAATGCGGGGCAACTTTGTTCCTGACTGAAGAGCAAAAAGCAAAGTAGGAAGGACAGCAAAGCTAACAGAGCAGCATTGCTCGCTGCGTCATAAAGGGGGCGCTGTCAAAGTGTTGCGAACACCCTATGGAAACTCACCTGAAGTTGAGATCTGAGTTTCGCCGCAACCGCGATCGCGGCCGCAAAAGCGAATTAAATAAAGAGTTCAGGAGGAGACATGGAGGTGAACGAGCGCTTTGTTTGGCGAGTAACTTCCGGGTGTAATATCGCAGTTCCTGGAGGCTCCGTCTCCGTCTTCAAAGGGATTTACTAGCAACTTTCGCTCGTGCAGAGCAAATACTAAATGTTTCACAGTTATTCCAACCTCACTCTGTCGGATGGCAAACACGCAAATCATGGAACATTTAGGCCCCAGATCTTTGGGATAAATCAGTTAATTATTCACTGTTTGCCCGGCCGAAAGTTTAGAAGGATATAGCGAAGCTCGGGGAGATGCCTGAACTAACCTGTGAAAGTTCTGAGCAAACACCTTCATTTCTACATACGTAGTCCGTTTAGCTTAATATATGCACCTTTATGAACATGTCTGGGGGTAGAGATTTGACCAGAGAATACCTATAAGTATATAGGTACCGGCGACGTTAATTGATAACCTTAACAACATTTATCATAGAATATTAAACCTTTCTTAATTATCTTTAACACAGCAAAATGAGTATTTTAATTTCATTGATCCAACATTAAAAATTTCATAATACTAAAACAAACACTTTCAATCACGACCACTAAATGACTTACAAGTATCCATCGGTAATGCAGAGCACTGTTTATCTTTCCGTCCATCAGACATATTTCACGTTTCTTATATCGAAAGTTTAAAAATCGGGTAAATCTTTATCATCCATATTTTCAACAAATTAAAATGTAGCCGCTTATAAAAAGCATTCCAAAGATCTAGGGCTTTAAAGACAGTTAAAGGAGTGAAGACGTACCAAAGATCAAGGGTTTTAAAGATAGTTAAAGGAGTGAAGACATACCAAAGATCTAGGGCTTTAAAGATAGTTAAAGGAGTGAAGACGTACCAAAGATCTAGGGCTTTAAAGATAGTTAAAGGAGTGAAGACGTACCAAAGATCTAGGGCTTTAAAGTCAGTTAAAGGAGTAAAGACGCACCAAAGATCTAGGGCTTTAAAGACAGTTAAAGGATTGAAGATGTACCAAAAATCTAGGGCTTTAAAGGCAGTTAAAGGAGTAAAGACGTAGAAAAGATCTAGGGCTTTAAAGACATTTAAAGGATTGAAGACATACCAAAAATCTAGGGCTTTACCGACAGTTGAAGGAGTGAAGACGTACCAAAGATCTAGGGCTTTAAAAACAGTTAAAGGAGTGAAGACGTACCAAAGATCTAGGAGTTTAAAGACAGTTAAAGGAGTGAAGACGAACCAAAGATCTAGGAGTTTAGAGACAGTTAAAGGAGTGAAAACGAACCAAAGATCTAGGAGTTTAAAGACAGTTAAAGGAGTGAAGACGTACCAAAGATCTAGGAGTTTAAAGACAGTTAAAGGAGTGAAGACGAACCAAAGA
>JAWQRP010000929.1:0-22438 GCA_033557875.1 Quadriops clusia
GGATTGCAATTAGAAGGTTTTGGCGAAAAAATTGCGTTGATTGGTCTTATAGTTTTCGAAAAATCCCGTCCAAAGTGTTTTGTTTTGGTAAACAACGCTCTTAAACAAGAGCACTTGCTATAAGAATTTATTTTTCATTATCGCACTACCGGTTCATTTTAGTGTTTGACAATTTTTCTTTTAAAATTTCTATAGTTTCGTTTACGGGTACGTTAGTATATAGATTTTGAATGTCAAGTGAAATCATCAGCTGCTCAGGTTTCGCCTTCAAACTACCAATTAAGCTAGTAAATTGAGCTGAATTTTTGATGGAGTAGACCGAGGTATAATCTATTAAGAAAGGTACGATTTCAGCTAGTATTTTGGTTTCTGTGCTGATGTGTCATTGAATGTGACAATAGGTCTTATAGGTAACCCATTTTTATGTAGCTTAATTTGAGATTTTAAGATAGGCATTTGTGGGTTCAATGGTAGTAGCTTATTGTAAGTATTAATGCCTAACGTATTAAGGATTATTTCTTTGTGCTCTTTAATAGCGTTTTTTAGTTTATTAATATATGAAGGAAGGGGGTTGTTTAGCACTAACTTGAAATTGTTTTCTTCTGCGAACTTTTTTTGTTTTTTCTACGTATATTTGTTTTAGTATAATTACCAAACCTGCTCCCTTATCAGCGAGCGTTGTGATCGCATTAGCGTTCTTTAGCTTGTTGTTGATTGATTTTATATCTACATTCTCGTAATACGTTTTATGATCGAATGTGTTTGCATCTATAAGCTGTTTTTGTTCAATTAGAAAGTTACCACATTGCATTCTCAATTGCTTGTTGTTAGGTATATTTTGTGTTATCATATCCAATTTAATAGCAAGGTTATTCAATTGTGTGTGTTTAGTCTTTTTATTGTGGGCTACGTTGATGATGTATTTATGTCCTCTATTTAGCAAAGTGTGTTCTGATTTAGAAAATTGAATGTCAGATAGGTTAGTGTAACGTGGTCCAAATTTATGGTCATTTTTACCAGTGCTTGACTTAGGTTTTTTATTAGTGTGTATGAGAGATCTTAAGATAAAAGACTTAACGAACACATCAAAAACAAAGCATTCTCAGAGGTAGCTAAACACACGCTCCTAACGGGCCACAAATTCGGTAAGGATGACATTAGTCTAATCCATGAAGAAAACAACGCTCTAAAAAGGAAAATATTGGAGGCAAAAGAAATACACGAAAGTACAAAGATTGAAAACCACCATTGTATTAACAGACAAACAGATAATAATTTGCAATATCTTTTCAAACTCCTTTAGATTTAGCTAAACATAGTGTCTTAGTTTGTGGAAAGTGTGAATTTTGCAGCGTGTGATTGTCATGTAGTTATATATAACATTAGGGTTTAATTTTAAAAGTAAATTTGTATTTCGCACCCACAGTATCGTGTGATGAACAGGTGATCCCCGTGTCAGTGGCGCTTGATAGAATGTATGATCAGATGTCGTTATTTATATTGAAAGCATTTGTGAATAAAATAGAAGCCTTAAACATCAATGTTAAACAGCATCTTTTTGGCAAACGGTTATAATTGGCTTACACACATGTTATTTGTAATGGCATTTTGACATTTGTGACTAAGGTAGGATTTGGTGTTATTAAAGGATATATTGTAATCTCGATTTGTGGTCACATGCTACACCGCGTGTATCACATAATTTCAATCTGTCATGTACATTATTAATTGTTGTTTTAGCACCTGTGAAGACTTATGTTAAGTCGAAACCGGCAATGCGTTGAAGAAAAATAAATTCTTATAGCAAGAGCTGTTGTTTAAATTACCCTCAAATCTATACAAAGTTGTCGTATTACTTTTTTCCAGTACCACGTTTTTCATCAGTTAAAGCCCATAATACAAACATAATAACAAAATTGAATGCCAACTGTAAATTCAACACAAACAGTAAAATGCATAATTTGCAAGTTTTACAAAAGTGTAATATATATTACTAATTTCCGTATTACAGGAAACAACACAATTGTACAATACACAATATAGGTAAAACAAAATTATATTGTTCTTAATACAACAAGAGCATTAAGAACAACGTGCGATAGTAGAAATTACCGATTTCTTTCAGTGCAGCATTCTCGTTGCGCAATAGAACAATAAATAGTAAACGCAATAATAAAATTATAATCTCGTTTAGCCGCATTATGTGCCATCTTCCACGGAAAATATAGTTATTACGGCGCATTGCAGCAGGTTTAACGGTTTAAGTTGTAATTTCTCTAAATAAATGGGCAAGTGTAAATGATATTATAACTACGACCCCTAAATAATTTCTTCTACTTCTTGGATTTAACGATGTAATGCAGTCATCATCGCACGATGCTCGGTCGAGATAAGCATTCAAAAGCAACCTGTTTTTATAGGAATATTTCGGTTTATAGACGCCAGTTAAAAACTCATTTTGCCGGAGATGTTTCCAGATAATATAATGAGGCTCATCCGTCGGGCGAGGGCATTATAGTTTCCTGAATTCGATTGTGTCAATCCATGCTGACGGCTTGTTTTTTTTTCAGGCATAAAAGAAAAGTACAAAACTTCCTCCCCTGCAAGACTTCACCCCAAAATAACTGTGATGGTACCAATACTGGCATTTACGAGCCTCCTCCGGGCGAAATCGTCATGCGCAGACCAAATCAGACATACACACCTGAACGAAATATAGAGGTAAGTTTCTTTTATTTTTCAAAAAAATAATTAGATTCTACTTGAGATTTAGGTCAGGATGTAATTATAAAGAAAATTTAATTGTACAACTCCTGACATTTTATTTGGTTAAAAAGGCGACTGATTTTGTTATTAAATTACGACATCATCATTATAACTACCATAATTTTCTTAAGTATTAATTCGATTTAACATTAAAATTGCGGATATCATTTTTTTACAAGACAGTCTAATAATAGCCAAGGAATGAACGCAGAATGAGTCTACAATAATAATTATTACAATCATAAGTAGAGCTAATGTATACCTACAGCGCATTATGTGGAAAAAAGCTGACACGTGAAGTAACCGTTTGATATGGTTTCTAAAAGCCACATTACGTAAACGTGCAGAATATAAATTCTAAGATATGGGCATGCAAGGAAAGGGTTGAACCGAGGAATTTACACATGAACAGCTGCGCAAAGGGCGCTTTACAAATATACAGAACATTAAAAGCTGGTTTGTAATGTGCAGTCTGTTTAGGGGTAGTTCGGATTCACCGAAGAGCGGAGGGTCCCTTGAGGAAAGTCGACCGGGATTAAACAAAATTCGCGTAATTGGAAAGGGCTAAATATGTGGAAAATTAAATACGATTTGGAATTAATGGGGCCGTTCACATGAAAACTGGCTCCCTTCCGCGACGTTTTATTCGGGGACATTAATAATCCGTGACATATTAGCTTTGCCCATATTCTATTATTCCATTAATGCAAAACGGTTGACTGATGGTATCACCGGAATTTCGGGGAATCCCGCAACTTCTACATGCGTGTACGCTTAATATGATTTAAATTAAAAATGAATTAATTAATTCGTTCAAAATTCTCATCGAATGGCCGGCAATCACGCCCCTGCATGGGAAAATTCATTAACAGCGAAACTGGCGTTTTAATTAAATACATTTCTTTGTTGTGCTTTTGACGAAGGCACAGCGCACAGCAAAACACGGTGATAATTTTGTAAATTCGGCAGCCGCCGTTTATTTAATTTTCTAAGCCCCCTGTGAATTCAAAGACAAAACGGATTTCGCCCAGCGCAAACTTAATCAGAGGTGTGTTCATGTGTCATATTTCCACGCATGTCGAACCGCAAAAAAAAAGTGCGATAATGAACGAAGGCCGAAAAGTGTTTTTTTTATCACACTCTCCGGACAAATCCAAGGTGTCGCCTTACAAAGGACTGGGAACAATGGCGACCGGATATGCAAGCTCAAAACAGAAAGCTGTGCAGCGAGTCAAAGAAAAGTTGCCTGAATTTTTATTTATTTTTTGCCCGGTTTCGTTTAATCCTTGTAACGAGGTGTCCATCTGAAGTAGCTTGCATTTGGATCCCTTTACAGCAGCCCTTTGAAATTCACTCTGCCGTAATTGAATATAACATTTTTGTTCGTTTAATCTCAAGGGCATTATTTTCACCAATCAGCGCGTTAATGTAATAAAACTTGGTCTAGGTAGCTGCATTCTTTAAACAAAAAATTCTTTACAAAAAAGTTAAACGGAGAAACGTAAGTACTTAAGGTTTTCTTTTCTATTTTTTAATGTCTGTACTCTAACTGATTGTTTTTCTCTCTCTCTCTAATTTAAGGAAGAGGTCAGAATGTCCATGTTATCAAAGGGCGCTTCAGTAGAGTGGTTAGAATTAAAATCTGATTCTGAATTTGACGAGAATCCTTTCAATTCACGGCAAAATTCGTATGAGGATTCCAACCATTATTATACTGAAATCCATGAAGAACCAAAGGAACTACTACATGAAATATTGGATACTTTAGAGAGTAGGAAGCGTAAATCACTTTCACCCGTAACTGAGATAGATGAAAAATTAGAATGTAAATCTATCAAATTGATAATCATGTGTTTGTAAGAAAACAGCTTTTTTGAAGTTCTACATTATTGTTGGCTATTATCGGTATGTAAAGGTAATTGTGGAAGAGGGGGTTTTCGTTAAAACTTTGTGTGCGTTCCTATTTTAATTTAGGCATTTTAAATTATAATTTAAACTTGGGTTCCATGATGTGAATGGTGATATAATGAAGTAATGTGCATAAGATTCTTGACCGTTATCTTTGTTAGGTCATTAAACTGAACATTTCTGCCCAGGGAAATGTTTTTCCCTGTAAGTTTAGCACTATTGCAAAGAAGTTCACGACAAATAATTTTGAATAAAGAATAAAACACCAAAGAATATTACGCATGTCATTTCATTATACCTTTATACTAACACATATAGATGGCATTTGTTGGCAGTACGGCGAGGGTACTTATTCCTACAAAGCAGCTGGTGCCTTTTCCAACCCCCATCCTATTTGGCATTCATCGATACCATCTAGAATGTTTGCAGCCGATTACATGTGACCGTGTGTTGAGCGTACGTACACATCAGTTCGCCATTCCAAGATTACAATAACGGTTGAAGAGAGGGCGATATGAAGAGGTTTGAGGCGCCGCTGGGGATCTGTCTGGCGATAAACGGGTTGCAATTCCTAGTTGCACCCCCGGCCGTTTACGCTCGCGCTCCCTCAAACCACCAGTTATTAACAGGGATTTGTGGAGCATGCTAATTCGCTCCGCTCTGTCCTCAAACTTTAAGTATATTGCGTCTGGGGTGTTCCGTCTACCTCAAGCAACACAATGTGCGTCGGTGCACATGGATTTCACGCAAAACTTCTTAGATATCCGAGATTATTAGGCGTATCTCATTAGCGAAATGAAATTTCTCCGCTTGAGTCACATATTCTAGTACTGGAGGCATTCGTAGACTGAGGGACATTGCTACAACTAGGGAGATTTAGGTTGCGTAGCAAAAATGGTTATGCTACTACAGAGCAGAGGTAAAAAATTAGCACAAATGGGGATCAGGGTATAATTTCAATAAAAAGGAAATTTAGACTATTCCTGACAAAATTTTGCATTAGGTACCAATACTTGCACAATTGGCGGAGGCGCACCATCAATAACTTCAAATACCAAATTGATTGAATTATAACTAGAATTAAAACCTAATTCGAATAAATTCCCACAGAATGTTCAATTTAATTTTACTTCTACTTTCCTTCGAGTAAAGTTCTAGGTAGCGCACAATAAGCCATTATGTATAATTTTATATTTAGCCATGTGTTTGGCATATATGTGGGCCCGATCCATATCAGCATCCTGCTAGGTTTAATGGTCTTTTTAAAGCGACACTGTAATTACTCAACACTTGAAGCATAATGACGGAGACTTTTACTAATTGCGGTCGGGTGTGATGGCCGCCATTTGGCAAAACGGGAGCCGCCCAAATCGCAACCGTGGAGGGGATCTTAACTCCGTTGGTTTTCTATTGTTTCCGATGATTGCATAATTGCAGGAAATGTACACACTATCGGGGTTATTCATCTCACATCACCCTGAACGTCGAAGCCATTGACCATTGGGGCGGCGTTTACGGCAATCATTGTGCTGGTTGGCTGGCTTGAGCAACCGCGGTGCACCGGTTCACTTCTGTGAAAATTTGTGCTCTTTGTCATTGCGTGCAGAAAACTTAAAAAAAACAAACAACAACCCTTTGTGTTTACAGGCAGGAAGTAACATTATTACAGGTATATATACATTACCATCAGAGTTCCAAACATAAACGTTGGGTTAACGTTTAAGACATAAAAATGGCACCTATAATCATCAACAAAGCCTCCGTCAGTAAGTTTCTCCTGTAAATATACGGTACACGCAATACGGTAAAGATACATCAAACACTTTACAGCACGTTTATCAGTTTTGAGATTCTCATACGAATCCTACGCCAACAAATGAAACTGATACGGTAATCTCGACTTTCGAACATTTTTGGTTTTATATCAGTCTCGCGTAAAGATTTCCGTTGGAATACTCACATAAACCGGTCAATTCACCACGTTAAATCTTTACCTCAGCCCAAAGTAATTGTGGTCCGGTTTATTAAAAAGCAGTAAATTCCGGACTTTGTAGTTTATCGAACACCTTAGCGAATTGGTTAACATTCTGAAGGGGATTAAGGTGAATATATTTATTGGCTATTAAGGCGACGATGAAGGTGTTAAATATCGTTTAATAAGCCACGACCAGGATGTCTCACGGTTCCGACTGGGAACAATATCGAAAAAGTCGCTGTACTGCTCGAATAAACAAATCTGTGGGCGCTTAATTCTTAGTTAGTAAAACATGCCACAAGTTTGACACTCGCCCACATCAAAGGTCAGAGCGTAATAAATTAACTAATTGATCTGTCAGCGGGCCGTTGCGTTTGATGAACTTTCTCCGACCTTCTTACAAAGATCAGAACTTGGCTGCATTGGGGAATTAAAGGTATAACAAAGTTGTGTTTAGTTACGGGGATCGTTTTGTTAATTGTGCCGTGTATTTGAAAGTGTATTGTAGCTAAGAGAAGACGACGTCTAGACTTTTGTTGGCGCTTACGAACTTCGTAAGCCGTGACGATGGCAGCAGTGAATTCTGAGGAAAATATTAAATAAAGCTTTCGTTCGACGCCTAATAAAGCTTAATTTAAGGGTAGACAATGTAAAGCCCTTTCGATAACATTGCCTTTTAAGTGTATTTATGTTGTACTTTCTGTTCTTGGTTTTGAAGTTTACTCCAGCTTTCTGCAGAAAACTGTTTTTTTTTCTTGTTTATACTGTGTGACTATATGGCATCCATTATGTTGTGCTTAATATTCGAATGCGTCAATTTCCTAACGTTTCGCATTCTTTTTCCAGATGATAGACGTGAAGAATAACATCCACTACCCCAGCGGATACCCAATATCACAGCATCCACCAGTATTCTTGTGTTCTTCTCCTGGACCAGACCCTTACTGCTCTCAAGATCTGTACAATCCCGTTTATGAAGAGCTTAGCGACGCAGACAGCGAGCTGATTCCGGCTACCCACAGCGAGGATGAGTTTGCGGAAGACGAGTTGAGTTTGGGAGGTGATGCAGAGCGGCGCCTAAACATTCCCCAGCAGAGTTATCGTGCAGAAACGCAACCTCGAAGGGAGCAGTTGCAGAGGTACAGACGGCCGCACGAGCCTCTTCCTCCAATTCCCGGGAACAAGAGGCATCGGAGTTTGGAGAGGCGCAACCAAGAGTTTCACGAGGGGATGCTTCTGGATGCTCTTTTGCAGCTGTATCCGAGGGTGGGAAGTGTTGCTCCTCCAGGTCGCCGGCAAATTCCTAGCATAACCCAAAGACTTCAGTGCATATCTCCAACTCCAGGGCCGTACGAAACGGTGCCGGTGATCGGGCACTTGGCTACCTTCAGACCTGTGCCCAAACCTTACTCTCAAGACTCGGCCTTCGGCTCAGATTCCGGTTACAGCAATCATACAAGTGGAACTAGAGGATCGGGTCGTGGGAGGCGTGATCCAAGAAGACTGTCGCAGTTGAGTGCGGATTTAAATCTGACGTAGGTGAAACGCGAACTGAAGACGACTTTTCGAGGAACTACAGCGGTAACTCGAGTGCACTGAATAAATTATCAGCTCATCTGGGCAGAAAGTGCAGTAGCTTGGAGCGCCGTGGATCACCTGCGGCCGCTGCTGGTACATGCTAGACTCTGATTCCACCGAGTGAATTGAACAATTGTGCAAACGCCCGGTTTATCATTTACATGTGATAACTACATTACCATGAATTATCCACACACACACATACACATTACAGGTTCTCTTGTGCATCACCGATTGTACTTAGAGCTAGAGTTTACGAGACACGGCTATTTCATATACCAAAGTGACGGTTGTGGGCATTATCCGAAAGAGCATGTTCAATGTACCGCTCTATTAGATGCGGCTTTTAACTGGATCAGCACATACACGCATGTAGCTGTATTAATCATTAGTTCCTCTGTGCAAATGCTAGTTGTGTACGTGTATTGATCTTAGTTGCAAAACAACCAATATCAATCGCATAAGAAATTAGCAACGTTCAATTTCAAGTACATTCAATACCAACAACATTAAATTTTAATTATAATCCAATTTGGGCAACGTCCAATTTGGACAACAACCAATTTGAACGACATCTAATTTAAGAATATTAAATTTGAATGATGACTACTAAGTTGGGGAACATCTAATTTTCTCAATACTCTAAAGCCGTAGCAATATTTAATACTACATTTAATTTATTAAAATGTCTAAATAACGCAAGTATTAATTTAGTAAACCCAAAAGTACATACAATATGCTCACGACAATACAGCATACATTGAATGCGCTCTTTAAGATGTGATTTTGCATACTTACTAGAGAAACTTCATAAAGTCAATGAACATTTCATAGCATGTAAAGTTCTGAGAGTAAAAACGCTTAAAATAGTTGACAATTCTTATACTTATTCATAAACTTTCTCACACCAACAACTTCTAACTACATTCCATAAGGTTGCAAGCACACAACTTTTCACAAACTTAAGTAGCTATAAATTTATTTGTACATAATTCTTCTGTATAAAGAACTTAAATTCGGCCAACCAAAGTTTCTAGTGTAAAAATATTATATTAACTTACTGTATCATACTGTATATTTTTGTTCATAATTACTATTTATTTTTGTACATATTTAATTTATACGACAAACGAAAAAAGTATTTATTGTTTTTATTTGTAATTAAATAAGTATACATAAACTGATATATGGAACACTGAGCGCGTGATTTACTTTTATTTCTGTATATCAAAATCAGAGCTGAACCGAAAAGATGAAATAAGCAATAAAAATCTTCGCCGTTTTCGTGGATGGAATATAATTTTCTACAACAGAGGAAAACTTATTTTATAGGATATTCTATTGTAAAGATATTTTATTATGAAGGAAATTCTTACTTCCTCAAACCACTGACAAGCAATAGGTAAAAAGTAGCAACATTATTGTAACAATATTCCTGAGCGTAGCTCTATGACAGGCCTTCAACTCTTGAGTGCACTCTTTATAATGCTTGTACTAGACATTCACCTGTCATTTCCGTGGAAACATGTCAGAATTCTTGTCTGGTTTTCATATTCCGAGTTTTAAACAAAAATCCTTTCGAATTTTATTATATTACAACCCAACAGTAGAAGTTATTTTCCTGAATGTAATCTACAAACCTTAACGCGTAAATGCTTCACCATTTTTTTATTATTGTTCTATTCACAATTTATGTAATACCAAATCAGTTATGTCACTCTTATATTGCAAAACTAATTTGTTAAATAACCATCAGTGTTTTTATTTTACTAGTCCAACTTGAAGTTTGTAAAATCAATTTTAATTCCCCATGCCTTTGTTTGTATATTATGAAATTGTAATTTTTATGTGGGTAATTTTATTGATGTACAAAATTTCGTTATTGTTTTTATTATTAATTAAAATAGGAAATTTTTAATTAATTTATAAATAAAACTCAATTCTTATAAAAGTATTTTCTTTATCCCTTTAATTTCCTCGATATTAATATTTCATAAAAAATCAGTTGTATTCCATTTTCTGTTAAATCCCGCCAAAAGTGCAATTATTGCACAAATCAAGTTTATGCATCCAATATGAATGACGAATGCTTAGGCAACCAGAATTACCTGCGAGTAATAATGAAGTATTTACTCAATGCAGTAACACAATTTCGTTATTGTTCCATTGTTGTTTTTACTAAACATACTTGGTTAGTTGAGTTCCTATTAAAGCAAATAAAGAACTGTTTCAAAACTGAAGATAAATGGAAGCACTAAATTTCTGTGTTTAGCTGTTTTATAGTTCGTAAATTAAAGTTCCTTTTCCTTAATACTCACTTTTTCCCTGTCCAAACCAAGCTTAATATTTTAAACCGAGTGTTCCTTGCATTTTTGTTTATATGTTACGGTCTGGATCGTAAATAGATGTTCGAGAGGAGTATTTTAAGATTTATTGTTCGCCAAAATGGAGCAGTAAAAGCGCAAAGAAGGATTGCGGGCGAGCGACTGGAATTTCTATTAGATTTTACTGTGCTCTGCATTTGACAAAATTTACTATGCAAATGATAAATTTAGTATATCCGAATCCGGATGTTTTTCGTTTTTGGCAATAATTTAAATTGAGGACACTGAATTTCGCAAAGCACCCTAGATCATTTCTTTTTAAAGCAAAATGTCCTTTTTATTGTACGTACCCAAACAACTTTATTATTGGATGGAATGTTGATGCAGCAATAATATGTAAAGTTGGTACAATAAACTTCAGGTTTTTGTCTGCTGCCTAGATATAAAAGGTTTTAGAAACTTTGATCAATAATTTCGCTTTTACGGCTGTAATACGATACAGCAATAATTCTGTGAAATCATAAGCGTAAATATGAAGTGATTTCCCAAACCCTGGACAAACATTCATATGATAGTATGTATGTACACAATCTCATCTATAATTGGTAGGCAATCTGGACGTGCGATACTGAATGAAACATTAAAGCGAATAGATTATACAGGTGGACCATAATGTATCAATGCATCCACCGCTATGGGAATTATAAAATTCTAACGTTATGGGTTATACATTGATATTCAAAGTGCGATTTATCCTTCCCCGCCATTTACATCATATTTGAATATTCATTATGTAAATGTATTATAGGCACCCACACAAAATTTTTACCTAAGTGTCCCAATTTTTAATTAATTACTCTGAGGAGTTAATATCTATTTAAGCTTTAAATGTCCGTGGCTTCCATATAATATGTGTTTAACCAGTTTTGAAACTGTACAATGTTAACTCCCTCATAGCAAGCAAACATGAATTTCCGCCAATAGCACAGAAATTTCATGATTTTCCAGAACATGTAGCAAAGTTTCCAGGAAGCGGTCGAAGCCGGCGCGTATTCAAATCAAAATTAAAGTGTCGTGTTACAAGCAGAGACATAAACATAACAAATGCCCAATTCCAGCAATTGAATGCAAAGAGAAAATTACGAGCAGAATGTATTTAACTGAAAATTTCGGTGATTTGGGTCCCGATAAATTTTGAAGTTCGCACACAATGCGACCCTCTCAGATAGCTTCGGAAGCAATAATTTGCGACGTCACATTTGTAAGCCTAATTCGAACATCCGAAAACTGTGAATATTTATTGTGTGGTGGTGCAAGACTAGAAAGAATTTTTTGGTTGGTTAACAACGAGCGGTGAATCCAAAACCCTACTTGGATACATTCTTGCTCCCAACAGGTAATGCCGTTTTATCGTTTATCTGTCCACATTACTTTCCTCGTCGCAGAATACACATCGTAAATTCAAATGTGTAAGTTGCACTTTGGAGGCAATACTCGTATATTTCGCCAGAATATCGAAGGTTTTATTTAATGCGATACGCATTTAGCCGAAATTTAACGTAGGATAATGTTAAATTGAGATTGGGGATGTATGCAAAAGGGGGTTTCTTTAAATTATGGCCTCTAATTGAGTATTCATGGGGCGATACTTCTGATTTAGTGTAGTTCTTAATTCGGCTTTTTCGCTGATTATATTTTGATGTCTACCTGTACTACACTAAATTTTTTAAATAAATTTGATGGAGTTGGAGAATTTTGACGTTGAAATTTGGCTGGAAATTGTAAAGTTCTTCTGGGACATTTGGGCGCTAGGGAAGCAAGGTAATAAAAGAAGGAATGGGTTATACTTTTTAATTAAAACTACTACGCCTGCAAATGAAAAGTGTATAATAATTAATTACGTTTCTAGAAGTTCCACTAGTAGTATTTCAATTAAAATTTACATTAGAAGAGCGCAACCGTCGGGCTTCCACGTGTGCACATTTCCCCGAAACAAATTAATTAAATTTAAATTTTTATTTGTATCAAGGGCAGTAGTAAAAGTTTCATACTTGACCTCCATTTAATTAACAGATAAAACTAATTATTAAACCGCGGTGCCAGTGTACAGCTGAATAATTTACCGTACCAAACTTGCTATGACACATACTGCAGATATGAGAACTCTGTTAAACATACATAACCCCTTTGGAACTTGTTAATGACCTCATGCAACCTCTGTTTTAATTAGTTGGCGGACCAAACAGCCACTCTGAGCCGCTGGCCCGGGGGAGGGGAACCGTCTCCGATTGTAATGAAACGAGGGAAGAGGAAGGAGATGGCGCAGTCTTGGAAGAGTCCTTTCGACTCGAAGAGACCGCATCCTTGCATATTGTCCTTATACGCTTCGGTAACTTACGATTAAACAGGATGCGTTTTGTTGGGGTATATTGGCTCAGATGCAGCCGCAACTATCCCGCTCTTATGTGAGATACCTACGTTTGGGTTATCGGAACTGGAATGTTTCCGCTCTGGATACTATTTATTGAGATAAATTCTGGATCCTTGTTCTCTTTGCCTATTACAAACAACTTTACAACCGGCATTTATAAGTCTGGTTGCTTTGTACCATTAAGCTAGTAAGCTAGTGAAATATAGTACCTATGTAGTTGATGGTTGGGAATTAGGCGAATAACTAAGTTTTCACGTAAACTATCGTGAAGTGCGTTGCTTGGTAGGCCAATTTTGAATACGAATTAGCCTTTGCCTCTTATTTCAAACTTTCTTTGGTATAACAAATATAGTTGCTTCTATAAATTGAATGGCGGTGTATAATTTATTTTCTTAGGAACTAAAATGAGTTTTTACAGATGCATAAAGTGCCACACAAATAACATCTGAACGTTTTCCTAATTGTCTTAATTCCACATTGAACTAACATTTCCTGTTGGAAACTTGTGTAAGTGCACCTAGTGATTTTGTTTCTTTATTATTATTAAGTTTCACAAACATCACACTCGTTTGCACAAAATCATGTACTCCACAACTAGTTGGATAAATAGCTATTTCTTAACCTGATTTTGAGTCCCGTATGATTAGAAATTTGGAACCTTTCACCGTCAGACACTGTCGAACACGTATCAATTATAGAAAAATATGTACCAGAAGGACAGGTAAGAAATTACCCCAGACGCAGTTAAACATACTTTCGGTTGTTTCATTTACGTTCAATTTCATCAATATAAAATTGCACTCACCAGATTTTCATTTCCAATTCATTAATTATACTATATTAAGGACTCGACAGGGGTTAAGTATATTTATTAGTATAAACCCAATTATAATGACTAATACAAATATTTAATCAAATTTCCCGCAATAGCCACAACAATGAGTATTTCTATAAACTAATTAAATATGGAATGGTCTCCACTCGACTTTCTCATATACTTCTTAAACAGGGACAGACATATTCAGACCACAATTCATGCCGATCATATATTATATTGACACTGAATAATTTTGAAACTTTGCACGTGACGCTTCTAAATATACACGTATGTTTATTAAAAAGATTTTTAAAAGTACCACTTCCAAGTGTAGGGTAAAGTATACGGCAATACTCGAGAAAATAAAAATTAAATAACTTTGGCAACTTATATGTTGAAACAGTAGTAATCTACAAGCAATCTCTTCACTTGAAAGCCTATTTTCTCCTCTTTTTCTCCGTATCCAAAGTGGTAACAGACCAAGTAGTGCTATTATGCAACTAATTTCGGAAGTCCACTCTAAAAATATATTTAAATATATTTAATTACTAATATTCATTTTATATTTATACATGAAGCAAAACATATACCTGCTGGCAACTCAGGTGAAATTTCTTCGCTGTATATCTCCAAAATTGCTTAAGTAAGTCCAGAGACAATGTTTCGATTTCCATTTTGTATTTCAAGTAAAAAATGCAAAATATTTGTTAGAATTGCAGCTAAATTACATTACAGATTTTTCATAAGAACTGACAAGGTCTGAAGTATATAGAAATGTAGGAAAGTCATTAATAGGTATTCTCTCTGCGCATTTTCTGAGATAGTAAGTTTTTCTATTCGACCGATACCTAAGCTTGTAAAAAATTCTGAAAACTTAATCTGAAACATACTTAAATTAAGCATTTACAATAAGAAACTCATGTATTATTAATTGTGAATGAAATATTTCAAAATAATAGTTTACCTGAACTAGGTACCTATAACCATAAAAGTTATAGTTTTTTAGTGATCCATATAATATTAGAATAAGATGTCACAAATGCACAAAACTCCAAAAATACAACACCCACTTTGACGTATGGAGCCAAAAAATTTAAGTAGAATTTGGATTCGAGGTTCTTGGTTTAGTTCGTTGAAATAAAATTTTCTTTAAATTATTCTTTTTAAATTTTTGTATTTTCCAGAAAACATTACACCTGACGCGTTTCGCGGCGTTCGCCGCTTCTTCAGAGGTGATTAAATAAACATTTTAACTCTTTAACTCATGGAATACAATTCAAACTACATTTCTAAAAATACATCTACACTAAAACTAAGTTAAATGTTTCCTATTGCTGACTACATATTTGTTAACTACGATGATTATGCATTTATTAGACAATTAATTCGGAGTCTAATTTGGACACTTTCACTGGATTACCGGGTAAAAAACAAATATGTAGTCAGCAATAGGAAACATTTAACTTAGTTTTAGTGTAGATGTATTTTTAGAAATGTAGTTTGAATTGTATTCCATTAGTTAAAGAGTTAAAATGTTTATTTAATCACCTCTGAAGAAGCGGCGAACGCCGCGAAACGCGTCAGGTGTAATGTTTTCTGGAAAATACAAAAATTTAAAAAGAATAATTTAAAGAACATTTTATTTCAACGGACTAAACCAGGAACCTCGAATCCAAATTACAAATGAAGTCCAAGAACAATTAATTACATTATTACGTACTGCTTACATAACAAATACTTGCAAGGGATAAAAAAAACATGAAGTGATAATACAAGTATGAACTCATTATAAGTGTTAATTTATTTTTTTTTAATTCTTTGGACTCACGTTGGGCAAGAAGAAATTATCTGTTAAATTTAATATTGTTCTGTTTTAAAATTTTAACAAATGTTCTTTCTTAAAACTGCTTTGTGATTGGTGAAACGTCATATCGTTTAAGAGTGCACATATATATCATGCATTTTTATACACTCATACATATATTTAGCGAGAAAAGAAGTTTCCGAAATGAAACGTGTAATATGTACTACATATTAAATGAGTGAAATTAAAGATTACACATACATGTATTCAATATTTTAATATTATTTGCTATTTTAATAGCTATTTTACCTATATTATTCACATTTTTTAAATTATGTATATGTACTCATATAATTGCTGAGATAGCAATTACGATTGAGTCAGTTGATGGCGGATATAGTAGATGTTATACAATAGAAGAAATCTATACAAACGATACCAAAAGGGTTATCCAAGATTTGTTAGTTGTTACCAATATCTGTTAAATGTGGTAGTCTATTACGTCTACTTGAGTGTTAGTACATTGCTATATGATTAGACAACACTTGTGCCGAGTAGTGAACCTTTTCGTTAACTTTTCTGTTTTATACTTTTTCATTATTTTTTTTAAATTTGTAAGAACAATCAATGTGGTTCTTTATGTTTTTGCATTTTACAAACTTATGCCAAAAATTGATATTTGCAGACAAAATAACAGTTCTTTTAATGCGATTACTCTAACGATCAATGTAAGACATTTTATAGTCCGACTGCCTCTAACACCTTTCTGTTATTTGATAAAATAATGAAAATTATGATACTCCCGCTAATCTACCAGTACTTTTCTCTTAGTCAGTGCATACGTGAAAACCCCAAGCCAAAAACTGACAAATAATTTAATTATAGGAATCACCAAACCAGAGCGAAAATGGATTTGATTAGCGCATTAAGCACACCATCAGAGTGTCCTTACACGGAAAATCACGAGGCTTGTCGCATCCGTTATGCAATAGTTGGAAATGATGATGATCACAGAGTCCGGCTTTCCATCGCATCCATGCGAACGCCGAACCATCACCATCACCATCACGAGCTCATCTGCAATTTATTGGCATATTTCCGTTCCGCCGGCGAAATTAAGCGCCTAACCGCACATGGAATATTGCAGTTTATCAATAAATGTGTTATTAGAATGTTTACGGAGATGAAAAAAAAATAGATAAAGCAGAGCTCGGTCGTCCTTGCCCTTATTCCTGATTGCAGAGTAGCGAGCGCGTCATACCGGAACCAGGATGTTATAATTTGTTCCGCTTGGGAGTGCGATACCGACGTGAACAGTTCGCCGATTAAAAAGGTACCTTTTCCACGCCGAGATAATGCCGCAGAACACAACAACAAAAAACGCTGCGAAATTAGCACTTTTGCAACGATTTGATTGATGGACGTTGTTCTGCGTCGAGCGAGCTTTTTCCAAATGTTGAGCGAGCGTTATCGGTCCGACCATCTCCCATCTCTCTCGCTATCGGTGTCGCTTTGTTCGCCCGAATAAAATCGCGCTCGTTTCAATTTGCCTAGAGCTGATAACAAATTGCATTTGCACTGTTTACAGCCAGATTTTAATCGCCGCGTTTCACCGGCCAGATATTAATATTTTATTATTTTATTCACAGCGCTGCGCTGATTTTATCGGCGAATTTGTTATTGTCGCTTCTGTTTTTATCTTACTTTTATACGAAAAATGGATGGATGTTGGTTTTTTAATTATAAAACACCTACATATGCATCGACTCCATTTTAATACATGAGCTTAAGAGCGTTGAGCAACAATCTTTGCGATTCTACTGAGGGGCAACGGTAAGAGGGGAAGTAGTAAAAATCACGTAAATAGCGGAGTTTGTTGCTGGTCTTATTAATAAAAAATTTCCATGTGAGTAAGTAGCCAAGACGATGTGTTCAACGTAGTGCAATAAAGATAAACAGTCGTGCGTCGAACTGCTGCAAAAAAATTTACATCTTATTGGTCCTTATAATAGTACCAACCATTTCATGTATATTAGGTTGAATGTCTGCACAAAATATATGCTCTTTTAAAATTGAGAATGTAGCTTACAGAAGAGTTTCTGCTTGAGGAGAACTACCGTGTTGTTATGACAACAAGACAAAAAACTAAAAATTTTTCGGATAAAAGGGCAGAGTCCAGATAAACTAGGTTTGCCTCGCTGCTCAACGCTCTTAAATGGTGCAAGAAAAGGAAGGCGCTAATTGCCGAGAAACAGTGCGGCAACGTCGCACTAGCGCAAAATATATTTCCACTTCGATTCAGTATGCTATTAGCCTTGCATAAAAGATCGGTTATAACTGATTCACGCTTGATATTGAATTATTATTATTATTATTTATTAGCGTCGTCAGGGAGTAACTTTAAGTTTTTAAGACATAAGTGTGTTATTCAAATTTACTTTACTTTCATAATTTACAATTTGACTTTGTCTTTAAATATCTTGCTATTACTTGTTAAAGTTACATTTTGTTTTATGTTTATAATAAACAATTATTAAACAAAGAAACAAAATAATTCTAACTTGTCCGAATGAATGTTACTCCTAACCTTACCTCAAAAGTTAAAAAAAAATGGGCATTCCCCTTTTGCAGTCTTCACCTTTTTTTTTTTTAAATACATGTACAGGGTGTTCAGGTGAATATGTAACGCAAAAAACGCGGGGTTGTTTGATCTACAAAGAAGCGGCAAAAGCGCGCCAAAGAAGCGGCAGTTTTTATGTTACATATTCATCTGAACACCCTGTATTTGAATTCGCAGTAGAGCAGCTGTATTTTTTTTTCATACGACAGGTGTAATACTCCATATGTAGAAAATGTTTTCTATCTACATCTGAGTTTGTAGCTTATTCTTCAGCAAATATAAATTACAACTCTATACATTGTATTAATTCAATAAATTCTATTTATTCAATAATTTGTATTTCTTGAATAAATTATCTATATTTATTCCATAATTTGTATTTATTGAATAAATTATATTTATTCAATAAATTGTATTTATCTTAATAATCTTTCACGTGAATGTGTGCCACTGGCAAGAACCCGCTTTTTCCCTATTTTGCATAATTGTGCGGAAACCTCACATCCGACGGTTCATTACCTACGTAATAATCATCTTTGTTGTCAGTGATTGCGGTTATTAATGCAATTATTAGAATTAACATTTTTAATTCTCCGCTCGCGGTAATGATTTAAACAATTTAAGCGCGCCAACTCGGAATTGTTCTGCCTCTGGCTAGATTCATATTTAATCGGCCGAGATCCCCGCCAGGATAACCGATAAGGATAAAGCACTACAAACAACTCTGTCGCGGCTGTTAGATTGGCCCGACTGATTCAGTTTTTACCTTTTCTGCTATTTATTACCGTTCCACAAATTGCCCATTCGCATGCATGATTCGGTCATTTTCGACCGGCTAAACAAAACGTGTTTAGTGTCAGTGTCATTAGAATAACTCGCGTGAAATTCTTTTTGTTGATCTCTTTTGCCTCTTATTCTTCGCGGCTAGAGACAGACGTAATACCGCAGCAAATAAGTAATACTGCAGATAAGTAATACCGCAGATAAGAAATACCGTAGATAAGAGATACTGCAGATAAGAAATACCGCAGATAAGTAATACCGCAAATAAGTAATACAGCAAATAAGTAATACCGCAGATAAGTAATACTGTAGGTAATACTCGGAACATCAGTGTTATGTAACTAATTTGCTTCGCTCGCTGGAAATTCCGAAATAAAAGATATTTGCGATTTTACACCATTTATATTTAATTGACCTGTTCTCGAGGTGATCTCTTAACAATAATTACGCATTTATTTAATCGTCATATGACGATTTATTATTATTCTTTTAACCAGAGACTATCAAAAACCATAATTACCGTTTGACGTACGTACAGCTTCTGAAAAATGAAATGTCAGGAATTTGCTGTCGCGCAATACACAGAGTTAGAGGCTGTGAAGTCTATCGTAGCCAATGTTTAAGGCATTTGGGAACGGCATTCTACGTTGAGACGTCTCTCAAGGCTGATGTATTTATTATTGTATCAATAAACGTATAAATAAACGTACACGTTTAGCCATGAAAGTGAGTCGCGCACGGGCATTAGCAATGGCTCGGCTCTCTGCGCGAAAGGAACAGCTCGGTATATAGAGGGGAAGAGAAGATGGGGAGGTAAGAGTTCCCTTGGCCGTTTGGTTTTGAGGCTTGCTGCGTTAGCTAGTGGTAGATGTTAAACCGAAGGCCCTGGGTTCGTTTCCCGCCAGCTACCACTATTTTTAATGCATTTTAAAAAATTTTTTTGTATATAGTATATATAAAATGGTTTAAATGCAGACTCATAAAAGTTATTTAAAAACAAAGATTTAAATTACATTGTAGGAAAAAGTAAAAAAGTATAAATAAACTCTTCTAGAGTGACTGTATCTTATTGCTTTTAATTTGTAAAACTGGATACTTTTCTAGACCTGTTAAAAGTTGTTATTAACTATTCAGTTCATTTTTGAAATGTTATAGCTCAATTAAATATAAGAAAAAAGTTCTACATATATCTAAATGAAAGACTCTTTCCCTTACATATTTTTATAATAAATAAATAAATTTCGCAAAGTAGGTATATTAAATATTGTAAATAGTTAATATTCTGTAATATTTGTTTATATGATTAGAAATGAAGCTATAATTAATTAACGAATAAATTATAAAAAAATATAGCCTACGATAGACTGTGAACGCCTCTAATTCGGTGTATTGCGCGACAGCAAATTCATGACATTTAATTTTTCAGTGGCTGTACGTAGCGTACGTAACGTACGTCGGTAATTTCCTTATATTAAATAAAGTTGTTCTATAGTGGGTGTGTTGATGGTTGCGTCACTATGAAAAAATCGCATTTTAAACATCAATGTTTTTGTAAGGGATAATTTAACTACTTCCATCAACAAATTAAAAAACAACGAAATAAATTATTGTTTTGCTCTAATTGCTTATTTGAAGTGAAATTATAAATACAACTATTCAATATTTTCATTTTATTTGCTGTTTTATAACTTATTTTATAAGTATAGAGATTATGTACAATTATCAAAATTTATGTAATCATACAATTGCTGAGGTAGCAATTACGATTGAGTCAGTTGATAGCGTATAGTGAAGATGTACAATAGAAAATAAAACCATCTAAATAGATAAACGATAACAAAAGGGTTATTTCAGTTTTGTTTATTGTTTCCAATATCTGTTTAATATGTGAATCCGTTACGTCTACTTGAACGTTGGTATATGATTGGACAAATACCGAGTAGATCAGGGTTGGTTAATTTTTTTTGTTTTTACTTTTCCATATTTTTATAAAATTTGTGAAACATTCAATGTGGTTTTTTAAGTTTTTGCATGTTACAAACTCATGCCAAAAATTGAAGGTAGTCGATAATTAATACACAAGATATTTAATAGATAAAATGACAGCTCTTTTAGTGCGATTACTGTAGCGATCAATGTAAGACTTACGCACGATGTTACAATATATCTGGAAAGAGTTTTCGAAACATACAAATTTTGTCATGTTTTTTTCTATTAAAAAAGTATTTTTTATTGTCATTATTATTATTATTATTATTGTTATTATTATTATATTATTATTATTATATTATTATTATTATTATCATCATCACCATCATTATTATTATTTTTAAAATTATTATTATGTACTATTATTAAATTCAGAAATAAAATCAGGTGATCAATACCTTCTCCCGAAGCACAGCGTTCAGTGTCTTACAATAATCGAACAATTTCAACAATGCGGCACGTGTTGCGATAATAATAAGGCATGTAATGAAGGGACTCATTCTATGATAATGACTTGCCGATAGTGCGGATCGAAGATGCCTCGGCAGAGCCTCACAGCCACAGCCACCTGTGAGTTCGAGTTTAATTTCCAACCTGTCACCTCGCCATCGTTCCACTCAATTTAAATTTGATTTGAGGCACATTCGACAGACGCAACACTGTCGCCTTCTCTCTCCTCCGCATCGGGAGAGACGAGGACGCCGCTGCGCCCCGGCCCCCGCCGCCCCAGATGCTATCGCCCCAGGAATTCCTCTCTTGTTTTTTACCGCCACGGTATATGCCACATCGCCCGTACATTGTTTTTGTTAAATTCTTAACGCTTTTCTCGCTGGTAGCTGCATGTGTGACTATAGATGGTAATGGTAATGGTAATGGTAACCGAGAGTATGCTATAGTGTGGGTATGGCATAATGGGTACGCCGAGCGAGACTATAGCGAGCCGGCTACTGATTGTTTGGGTTGCGGTAATTACCGTCCACTCGCTCAGTCGACTTAGATCTTTGCATCCGTGTGATCACGCCTGTAATTTTACGGTGCTTAGGTAATTACCGACTTCATTTATTTATACACTTTTAATTTGACGTTCGAGGAATTATTGCTGGCGTCTCGGAACTAGTTTTTTTCCGATCGGTGCTAGATGGTACTTGTAGCCGGCTAGATTGGTCGAGCTGAGAAAAATTACATAAAAAAATGCACCAAGAACTCGCATAAAAAATACAATAAGAAAAATTACATAAATGCACCAAGAACTCACATAAAAAATACAATAAGAAAAATTACATAAATGCACCAAGAACTCACATAAAAAATACAAGAAGAAAAATTACATAAATGCACCAAGAACTCACATAAAAAATACAAGAAGAAAAATTACATAATAGCACCAAGAACTCACATAAAAAATACAACAAGAAAAATTACATAATAGCACCAAGAACTCAC
>JAWQRP010000930.1:0-22409 GCA_033557875.1 Quadriops clusia
AACCATAACCATAACGCATTGTCTAACAGTTCCAGTTTTGGCTTTTTCAATGTCTTTCGATTTTTTAGAGCCTTTTCGCCTTCTATAGTCACCGTAAAATATTCTATGTTTTTTCTATTTTTCCTCCAGCTCTTTATTGTAGTAATTCCCACATTTAGTTCCTTAGCAATTTTTTGGAGTGATTCCCCCTTATCCAATCTCTCTAGCACTTTTAATTTTTCATTTAAAGAAAGAGTAACGTGTTTACGTTTTGCTCCTGACATTTTTAATGTAAAAACTACAACAGTGTTGAAAATAATAATACAGAAAATGTTTACGTAACTAATAAACGCATAATATACGTACTATCTAGTGGATTACGACTAACTGAGACTACGTACATACGTATGTACAGCAAAACAAATAAAAATATAGGTAAACAATTGCTAGAGAATCAGAAACAAGTCGAGAGCTACCCTGGTCGGACTAACCAGAGGGTCGGACCAACCGAGCTTGGATTAGAGGGATTCTACTGTATTTTCAATTTTCATTTTGTGAGTTTGATTACAAAAATGTGTGTATATAAATACTTACCAGTCGCACTGATAATAATGTCAGCATTCTTGGCAAGAATATCCAATTGTTCTTTGGGAGTATTTCTATGGCAAAGCGAAGTCGTAGCTTCCATTCCCGGGAGATCGTACTTTGCGTCGGAATGCAATAAAATCGAGATCGGCAATCCGACGTTCTTCGATCGGCCACAAATGACGACGTTTTTGCCTTTGGTGTCGATGTTAAGTCTGCGAGGAATAGAGAAATAATGAAGGACCTACTATGCAATCCAAGAGGAGAAACAACATATAGGAAGTATCCGGAATTCACTCTGATTGACAAACTGATGGAGGTTGGCGAGGTTGACTGATCACCCTTCATGGACTATTATACCTTTGATCAAGTATATGATGTAATATACAAAATGTTATGTAATATTGGGCAGAAAGATTCCGGTCATTAACCCTTTGAACCTGAGCGGAGCTCAGCTCAATAAATATATATATTTTCTTTTATAATATTATGTACCTTTTAATCATTTCAATGACTCCCAAAGCTGTAGCAGGCACGAAGGTGTCCATATTCAAGCAAAGCTTTCCGACATTACTCGTATTAAACCCATCGACGTCTTTGTCGGGATGAACGGCATTGCACACATTTCTCTCGGAAATCCCATCGGGGACAGGCAATTGCACGAGGATTCCATCGACAGAAGGATCTTTGTTCAATTCTTCAATTTGTGAGAGAAGTTCGTGCTCAGTGATGGTCGATGGCAAGTTAATGGTCTCCGAATGTATTCCTAGATTTGTAAAAAAATATCATTAATTATATTTTGGAATAAGTTAAATTTTCTTTGTAAAAATAATGTTAACAACTTGAATACTACATTATAAAATATTATTATATATTATATAAATATTACATTATATAAAATATAATATAAGCAATGTAAGTAATATAAGTAATGTAAGCAATATAAGTAATGTAAGCAATATAAGTAATGTAAGCAATATAAGTAATGTAAGCAATATAAGTAATGTACCTAATTAGAAATTTTCGTTTTATTTAAAATATTATTACCGACAAACTGAGCCGCTTTCATCTTGTTAGTTACATATGTCTTGCTGGCTGGATCGTCTCCGACAAGAACAGCTTTCAGGCAAGGCTTACGATTGCCACTGTCGATCCATTTTTTGATCGATTGCTTTAGTTCCTCTTTGATGTCCTCTGACATTTTCTTGCCATCGATGATTTTGCCGAAAATGCTAATAATGACACAAATAAATATGTAATCTAATTTCTACTATGTAGTACATCAATGTAATAACAGAATTAATTAAAATACAAACGAAATAATAAATAATATAAAAATGAAAAATTGTAAAAAAAGAAAAAAATAACAAGAAAATTATAAAAAAAAATATCGATCTAACCTCTACCAACAGATAGACGAAATCATAAATACAACTTACATACTTAAGTATTCACACAATAATAATAATAAAAATAATAATTCATTATTATTAGGTATACTTGCCTTCACATCGATAACACCTTTTCATTATAAAGCATATTAAAAAAAAATAGAGAAGGATTCTCAATAAAAAAAAAACCACCACAATAATATTCATAAAAGTATATCGAAAATATCTGACGAACTTAATGTAATTACAGCCCCTAAAAGAAATGTTTTTATTAAATTTATGTGTAACAAAAGTACATTTATAATAACACTATAATAACACAGATTGACGATAGTAAATACAAAGTTCAGTCTTGGTCCCTATGTCGGCTGGGTGTTGTCCTTGATCGAGTCGTAGATGACCTTCAAGTCGGGGGTGTGTTTGATCTGCGATAGGAAGGCGGTGATGTGTTGGTTTTTGTCGGCTTCGGGGATATCCAAGAGGACGAGAAGGGCCCTCATGGCCGATCGTTTGAGTTCTTCTTGCTTCTCGTGTTCTTGTTTGACGGCGTTGACCTTCAGCTTCATGGTGCAGGTCTCCTTTAACGGTTCAATGATTTTGTCCATTCGGTGGAGGACGGCCGTTGGGTACTTTTGGGCAAGGCGGCACACGATTAGGTAAGTGAGGATCTTGATGTCGTAGTGGTCCTTGAGGCCTTCTTCGACGTGGCTGAGGTAGTCGAAAACGTCGATTTTGTCGAAGCCGGCCTCGATGAGGGTGTACATGCACTCGAAGGCGGCCTTGCGCATGTCGAGGCCGTCGTCGACGACGTGCTTGAAGGGGCCCATCTCGACTTCGCGAATTAGCTCCTTCTTGACTTTCGTTTCGGCATAAAGCCACGGGAGGATTTTTGATAGGAGATCGCGGATCAAAATCGGTTTGTTATGGGCGGCGGAGTTAAGGGCGCGGAGTGCGACGTGTCGGACGTTGTAATCGGGATCTTGGAGAGTCGTCAGGAATTGTCCGGCGACTTGTCGGAGGATTTGGTCGACCTCGTGCGGTTGGTCGGTGATCGTGTACTTAAAGGCGGTGACCACCGTGCTTCTCACTAAAGGCGATGGGGAAAGAACGGACTGCTGGAGATATTGGAGCAAAGTCGGCGGCTCGACACAGGTTAATTTACCCAAACATTCAGCAACGACATTTCTGGTGCCTTCTTCCTCGCTCTCGCAATGCTTGAAGAGCTGTTGCCAAATCGAAGGGACGAACGGAGCCAATTGCGACTTCCCTTCGGCAGACGTCGACATTGTGACGATGACGTCTTTCAGCGAATGCAGAAGCAAGTACTGCAAATTAACGCACTTCTCGATCTTATCCAGAATGAACGGGAGGTATTCCTTCAAATTCCCGATCGTTATCCCGCCTAAAGCGTAACTAGCCGCAAATTTAATCTCCTCCGTGTTGTGATGAAACGAAAAAATTATTTTCTCGCCCAAGTCCGCCACGAAGCTCAAGTCGGTTTTCCGCCCCAGTTCGCCCAAGACGATCAACGCAAACATGTGCGAGACGATAGATCGCGACTGTTGCGTAGAATGCAGCATTATCTCGGTGCATTGCTTAAGTTGATTCGGAGAGGCGATGGTAATCGAAGCTAAACATTTCCCGACATTATAATAAACCTGTTTGTGCACACTCCGTTCGCAAGTCGTATTATAAAGCACGTTCATCAAATCCTTGTAATCCGTCCCGGGAAGATTCGACATAACAAGAACTTCGTAGTATTTAAGAACGGCTTGCAAGCAACCTCCTTGTAACATCGGCGAGTACAACAATTCATTAATTATGTGTGTATTGATCGTTTGGAGGTGCACGTGAGTTATCACGTGCGGGAACCGTTCGATTATCGTCGTCATGACGAAAAGCGCCCATTGGGCTACATACAAATCCCCGGGATAAATCAACAGGTGAAGTTGATCCAAAATTTGTTGCAACAATTCGGGTGGGATAAAAGCAGCCTGCTTGGTTAATAACGAATTCAAGAGCATCAGGGAATTCTGCTTGAGCCCCCGATGGTTCTTGCGCAGGAACGTGGCGATTATCGGGATCATATCGCCGACGATTGGCACGTCAACTTGGTGTGACGATGACAAAATTTTGTGCAAGGCCTTAACGGCTGTCAATCTAGTGATTTCATTGATAAGCCTCGACAGGATAATATTCCAGCAAATCGGTAACTCGGAGTGAATTAAATCGGCCATATGGCATATAATGACCCCCATTGTCGAAATCGCCTTATCTTTAACTTCCTGATCGACGTCGACCGACTGCAATCGGTTTAAAGTGCAACAGTAAATTTCTTTAACGTACGGTTGAACATCGACAAGTTGGGGCCCTTCTAATGGTCGGATTATGACAACCAGTTCTTGTAAGACATTAAGGGCTTCCGAGGAAATCTTGTAGAAATTGTCGCTGACCAATTTTAGGATGACCGGCATGATGAGTTGGAGATGAGGGTTGATTAATTCGGGGCTGTGGGTCGTCAGGACGGAATACAACGTCGCCAAGGCTTCGATCTTCAAGCTGCTGCTCGAATTTTTATCGCTCAAGCATCCCAAAATCGAAGTGATTATCTTGCCGATTTCATCCACGGACGCGAACGCCCCATAAACAACCCCGCAAATCTCTCGAATTAATTGCAAGCAATGGTGGCGAGTCTTCAAACTCTTCTCCTTCATCTGCTTGTATATGGCTTTGGTCAAGTCGGAAATTTGCATCTGGAGGAAGCGCACAGGCGTCTCTTCCTCTTCCATAACGTCGGGATCGACGGCGACCGTCAGGGAATTTTTCGTCTGCCGCAACAAAGCGACGTAGACTTGTATTATGTCGGACTTGACGTTCTCCTCCCGTTCCTTGAACCGGGAGATGAGCAAAGGCGAGATGTTTTTGTAGAACTCCTTCAGGAGTTCGTGACGAGTTGAGATGATCGCTTCTAAGCATTTCGCGGAGGCTCGTCGGATCTTCCAGCTTACGTCATCGTTATCGCTGTAATCCTCCTGATCCGACTCTTCCTCTTCGTCCTCGTCCGTCTCCATAACCTTCTCGTCGTCCTCATCGTAATTGTAGTTCGGGTCGTAACTCACGTACTTGCAGCACAATCCCATCACCCTCGGGAGGAAATCCGTTACTTCTTTCGGGCAGCATTCGACGAACGATTCGAACGTTTGTAAACACATCTCGGTTAACTCTTCGTCATCCAGAGTGCAAAAACTGAAGACCAAGTTAGTAAAACGGGTCAATTCTTTCCCGAATTTTGACCGGGAATGCCGGCAAATCGTCGAAACACATTGGATGTAAGTGCGGGTTTCCGAGTTATTCGGTTTCGACTGGATCCCATTCCACAGGTAGTCGACCAATTTCGAGTAAACAGTCGAGGTGCAAGTCTGCACCAGGCACCCGCATGCGGCTATCGTTCGCTTGCGAACGGCCTGCCGGGGCGACTTCAACTGCGGGATAATAGCGTTGAGTATACCTTCATGGTAGTTCACCAAAGTCGTTCCGAACCTCGTCAGCAAATCGCACAAGATATCGAGAACCTCAAGCTGCACCGGGACGTCCCCCCGGGAAATCGACGACGTCAGACAACGTGTTATATCGCTAGCGATCGTCTCTGAGAACTTCCCAGAACCATGCGGCAATTCCGCGATCACCGCCTTCAACCCGACGCTGGAAATATCCCGCAACTGCTCCGAATTCGTAAGCATATTCGCACACAACGTCTTCACGATCAAGTCGACCTGGTTCTCCTTGATCTTGTTGATTAGCACGGCAAGGCATCGCACCACCAAATTCTGCACCTCGCCGTTCTTGTCCTCCAGGAGCTTGAGGAGGGCCTTGACGACCTTCCTCTCTGACTCATCGTCAAGCTTGATGCTATCCTTCTCTAGTTCGTTTATCAGGTCATTTGTTGCCATGAAGCGAAAATCCTTGTCGGAGTTCTGCATTTTCTCCAGGAGGTCGGAGATCTTGTAGGAACCCAACGCCATGTTGTCTGGGTATATGCTCGTGGAGTTCTTTGGAAGAAGCGAGAAAAACGTCAGTGCCATTTGTGTAATAATTATTACAATAAGTTATTATTATAATTAGTACAATATATTATTATTATATATATTATATATTATTATTATAATTATTCAATATATTATTATTATAATTAGTCAATATATTATTATTATAATTATTCAATATATTATTATTATAATTATTCAATATATTATTATTATAATTATTACATTATATTATTATTATAATTAGTCAATATATTATTATTATAATGTGATTAGGTTCCTGGACTGTTTTCTTAATTAGTTCAATGTTCTTGGGAATAAGTCCAGAAGAAAATACAGATTTAATGAATTACTTCGTTTATTAAAGTAATTCATTAAACCAGTATTTTCTTCTGGACTTATTCCCAAGAACATTGAACTAATTATTATTATAATTATTCAATATATTATTAATATAATTATTCAATATATTATTATTATAATTATTACACTATTATTATTTTACATTTATTATTATTATTTACTTTTTTTCATTTAATATTATATATATTAGATTACTGTAGACTCCCTATTATCCAGCGCCTCTTTAAACACACGTCGATGGCTGCAATAATTATCGGGCATCTTGACTATATATTATACAAAATGACTAGATTGTAGTCAATCACTTTTAATATTGAGTATAATACAAACTAATTTTGGATTTGCAATTTTTTAAGCTCGTTTGCTGTTCGTGTGGTATTTTCCTACATTAACCCAGGACCTAACTGCCTGATCCGGGAAATAATTTAATATACGTAACTGTTGTATAGTACCTGATTTTAAAGTTTAGATTCTAAAACATTCACTTTGGTATACTATCCATTTTTATGAAGTGTCATAACTTTCCTAATTATTGTATTAGGATATATAGAAAATAAAAACTTTTCAAACTATTCGAAGGTTTAATAAAAATATTTTCTCATTCATTCGGTTGTATTATATTATTCAATTATATAATATTGTTCTTCAAATATTGGCACGATGTGCTCGCTCGCTTCTCTCGCTTGCCGCCTCGCGCCTTCGGCGCTCGTCTTTTAAGACACTTAACTGGAGCATTTAACGTTCAGTTGTATGTTACCCAAGATATAAGATCACAATTAACAATTATTTTTTCTTTAAATAAATAAATAAATTAATAAACTACAGTTATTTTTCCTCATAATAAAATACAGTTTTAATAAAAAGTTTTCAATTATTCCGTAACACACAATTTTAAAGTTTACATTCTAAACCATTCAGTTTTACGTATAAATGATTTAGATATAAGATATCACAATTAACAATTATTTTTTCTTTAACGAAATAAATAAATTAATTAATAAAATACAGATTTAATAAAAAGTTTTCAATTTTTCTGTAACACACAATCTTAAAGTTTAGATTCTAAACCATTCAGCTTTATGTATAGATAATTTTATGTATAAATAGTTTTATTATTATTATTATTATTATTATATTATTATTATTATTATATTATTATTATATACATAATAATAATAATAATACTATATTTGAACCCATATAGAGAAATAATCTTCCTAATCAATACAACATAAAATAAAAATATTTTCGAAATCATTAATACGTCTAATAATTTTGCTTTCAAATTATAGGGACTTCGAGCTTGCTCGTTTCGCTCGCCCGTCTTTTAATACACTCAAATGGAGCGTTTACCGTTCAGTTGTATGTTACCCACAATTAACAATTATTTTTTCTTTAAATAAATAAATAAATAGTTTTATATATGGAGAAATAATTTTCCTAATCAACAGAACATATAATAAAAATATTTTCCAAATCATTAGTATGATTAATAATTTTGATTTCAAATTATAGGGACTTCGAGCTTGCTCGACGCTTCATGCCTTCAGCGCTCATCTTTTAAGACACTCAACTGGAGAGTTTACCGTTTAGTTCTATCCAATATATAAGATCACAATTAATAATTATTTTTTCTTTAAATAAATAAATTAATTAAATACAGTTTTAATAAAAAGTTTGAATTTTGTTGTAGCACTCAGTTTCAAAGTTTAGATTCTAAACCATGAAGTTTTACGTATATCTATTGATGGTATAATCACATAGTATAATAATAATTTTCCTAATCAAATATCGAAACATAAAAAAAATATAAAAAAAAGTAATAAATGTTGTTGTTAATAATTGCTATGATTTTACATCTTGGGTATCGTATAGTTGAATATTAAGAGCTGCAGTTTAATACATTAAAAACAAGCGCATAAGGCATGAGGCAGCGAGCGAGGAAAGCGAGTGAGCGTATCATGCCAATAATTTAAAAATTAATATTATACAACTTAATGATAAACAAAATATTTTTATTATTCGTTCATTATTACTTCTAATCATTACAAGGGATAATAGAAAACTTTCCAAATTATTACGACAAGTTATAAAAATATTATCTTAATCGTTAATAATAGTAATTTAATAATTTTTTTTTTTAATTATAGATATGATACGTTTGCTCGTTCGCCGCTTCACTTCTTATGCGCTCATTTTCAATATGTACTCTAAACTGGAGTTTTTATCGTCTAACTAGCAGGACTTATATGTATTGTAAGTATAAAAGTGCAATAAATTATGTATATTTTCCTTATTTATTTTTAATATTCGTTTTATCCAGGGTTTCGCTTATCTGGTAGACCTCTGGTCACCAGTTGTGCGGTTAAGAGGGATTCTATTGTATTTAGTTTTTATTATACATTTGTTATTATTTTTTTTGTTATACTTTCATTATTATCTATTTTTTTATTACGCACTTATTGTTATACATTTATTATTGTTTTCATTGTGTGATATATTTTTTATTTGTTTTTTTATTATACATTTATTGTTATTTATTTATATAAATTATATATTATTATTATAAATACCGTTACTATCAAATCTCAATATTTTGCTTAATAATTAATTTACCAATAATTAATCAACGTTTATCAAAAACTTTGCAGACATCCATCATCCAAAAACGTCATGAAAATTTCATCAATAATTTAATACTAAATTTTTATTTCTTTTTTTGAGCTCTTTAATTTCTCTATATATTATTTTTCTTTTCGAGTATTTAGGTCTATTAATAATGTTTTTAAACGAAAACGAAACGTTGAGCAGATTAAACTTATTTTATTAATAAACCTAAATATATAAAACCTAAATATTTAAAACCTAAATATATAAAACCTAAATATTTAAAACCTAAATATATAAAACCTAAATATTTAAAACCTAAATATTTAAAACCTAAATATTTAAAACCTAAATATTTAAAACTTAAATAATATAAATATAAAACAATAATTTAATGCCAAAAACAAATATTAAAAATATAACACATATTCCTTTAAGAGCGAATGTAAAAAAAGAAGTATTACCATAATATTCCTCGGAGCCGAATCAGTCACATAAATAAGAAAGTCAAACTCGTGCCGATGTAAATATAATCTTGAACCAATTAAACGGGGCTAGCCGGACGAGCTAAACAATATCATTTAATTATAATATCATTTAATCCGAAATATCGTTTCACTTAACTTTTGTAATTAAAACATTTAGCTTCAGGCTTTCGATTTCTTTGTATCATTCAATCACAGAAACTGTCAAAAATGGCAGAATTTGAAATGGATCAGTTGGCTTAGACTGTACATTACAGGAATCTGCACGGTATATTTGGGGATTTTAAGGTTAACAATGTTGTCAGTTTTCAAATGTCATCTGTTTTCTAATTGTGTTTAACTTATTTAACGTAGGATTGTCTACTTTTTTATCGTATGTCTGCATTTTTTTATCGTATGTCTGCTTTTTTATCGTATGTCTGTTTTTTTATCGTATGTCCGCTTTTTTATCGTATGTCTGCTTTTTTATCGTATACCTACTTTTTTATCGTATGTCAGTTTCCACATAGTTATCGTCTTTTATGTGAGTATATAACGTTATAATTTAAATTTTTAATAATTGTATCTTGATTACATACATTCGTTAATAATATATATCAAAATTGTTAATAATAATAATAATAATTATTCGACTTATAGATAGTAATAATTACAGCATTTTAAAGAAAACTATATTATGATAAGCGAGGTGTAATTTGAATATTAATTTGTTTATTGTTCTCAGATTAAAAGCAATGTTGTAATGCAAAACCGGTAATAAAATACGCAATTTGTAATAAAGGATGCTTGTTAAATGTAAATCAATTTAAAAAACATAACAATTATACATAACAGTCAGACAATTCACTGAATAGATAACGTTTGAAGGAAATTGTGCAATAATACGTCGGCTTAGGTTGAGATTACAGATATCCAACGGTACTTTAGGCATCGAATTCTTTCAATGAATAATATTGGCTGCTACTACAATATTCTCAGATAATATATTAATATAAGATATTTTAAAATATTATTTTGTAATAATATTTTGAGATTATATTTTGAGGTAACAATATTTCGGTTTAACTTCGTGGTACTTTATAACCACATATTTTTTATTCTTATCACACATCCACTTTTACACACTTACTGCCTAGGTTACTTTTGTATTATTAATTATTTATTATTATTTATGTTTTATTATTATTTGTTTTATTATTTATTTATGTATTATTAATTATTTATCTTTGTTTATCTATTATTAGATATTTATTTACTGTATAAATTAATTTTGCATGATTGTGGTTATGACAGTCATTTTCAATTATAATAATGTACTTACATACAATGTATAATAAACAATAAGTAGATTCCAACGAACATTCTAGAACAAACGGACGAAACAACAGAAAATCTAGATAGCAACGTTGGAAACAAGTGAAGATCAAGTCACAGAAAACTCGAGTACGTTTGAAACAAATGAATTGAGGTTCGTTTGTTTGCGTCCCCATGTCGCAGAAAGTTTCGTAGCAAACAACAAGATGTTTACCTTAATCAGTGTTAGTTCAGCAAAATGACCAATTAAACAATAACAAAAGGCACTTACCTGCGGTTTACTAGCACTAAATCCAAATTGGTAAGTCACACATTGAACGTTGCAGAAATTGTGGCGAAAAGAACATAACCTCTGCTGTTTTTTCAGCGTTGTAAAAGCGGCTGCCGGATGGGAAAAAATAACGAAAAACCGCTTTCAACCCGTTTATGCACCAGACCCTGCAGATGTGTGTGAAGGGAAGTATACCTAATAGGGGCCGTTTGGCCCGTTCTTAGCGTTTATGCATTTAATTATCGCGAACGTGGTAATAATTTGGTTAAATGTTGTATACAATGGGATAATGTAAATAATTATAAGTTGATATCTCACCCAGAGGACTGCGTGATCGTTAAGGAGCTTAAGCCCCGAGCGAACGAGCGCTTTAAAGCGAACATCATTCGCTACTGAGCCAGGGCTATCGTTTCAACGTGATTCATCGTTTGTTGCACGTTGTGGATGTGAAATAACCAACGACGAAATAACATGTGAAAACGTCGCGGTGGAAACCACTGAGAGGTTAGGTGCAATGTTTGCCCTTTAATCGAAGATGATATAGAGTATTCATCTTGATTGATTGCAAATTAAGGTAGACTTACCTGGTTGAAGCCATGTTCGAGATTGCACTATGAAACGTGTCTTTGACGTTCTTTGCGAAGGTTTGCGCTATTTTGCACCACGTGCTCGAAGTTCTGCTACTTGATGTTGTTGTACTTGATTATGCGAAAGCTGGCAAGGCAGCACTTGTTTAATACCACTCTACCTTGATGTAGTGTACCTGTTTCGTCCCTTCTCTATTACCTTAGACAGGGCGTTCTTTATTTGTTTTTGCACCTGAAATCTATTATGAAGTGTAAAGAACATATGTATTATTTTTTTATTATAATAATATCACATATCAGTCTGTGATAATAATATACATATAATTAGGTAATAATAATAATAATAATACAATTGGTACGAAATAATAAAAATTAATAATAATAATTATTATAATATTAATTGTTAATTCAAGCACAACTCATAACTTATTTAAAGCGAATTTCGGACTGGGAGGAAGAAAATTCCAAATATTTTTTGGAAGTTCCTCGTATATATACCTATATGAAGTGATGTTCATATGAATAAATTAACAAATTTCATAATACCTAATATGGCGGTATATGTATGTCATACCATTGAATATAGACTATATACTCTATATATACTGTAAACTATATATACTGTAATATATATATATAATATATATATCTGATATATGATATGATAATCATATGACATAAGTATGTTCATACATGTATGTATGTATGCATACATACCTGCTGTCATTTGCTATGCCACTAGATACGAGAAACGGAATATAATAACAATTAACAGGGTAGCAATTACACATAATTCCCCAGTTATTGCACTCTCACCGATTTCTGCGATCTTTGGAGGAGAGAAAGCAAAAATATCACAGTTTTCGCGTGTGTAACTTTTGCAACAATTAGTTCGGCTAATTGTTCCACCGCACAGTCGCGATTATAACATTTATTTCAACCGCAATATCACTTGCGAATCGTTGCTAAACTCTTGCGAATTCCTGTTTGATTGCTATTGCGAAGTTCTGATAAATTGAGAATTTCTGATAAATTGAGAATTTCTGATAAATTGCGAATAAATTGTTGCGAATTGTTCTTAACTCGATTTTTGAAGTTGACAACTAAATGTTTGATTTGCGTAACCATGGCAACCGGGCGGCCTCGTTTGCTATTGGTTGTTGCTAGGGGATTGTTTGGTATTTATTGGACGGTTGTCATGACGTCGTTGGTTGTCATAACGACGTTGCTTGCCATGACATTGTTATTTTGTTGGTATGACGTTAATGTTATTGTTTTTACAGTTTGGCATGATTTATTGGTTCTGAAAGGGTTGTCGAAGGGTTGCTCAAATTGTAAGTAATAAAGTACATAATAAATTACACAATAATTAATAAGATAGTGAATAATAAGATTGTAAATAATAATAATATTATAGTAAAAGATAGTAAATAATAAGGTAGTAAATAAAATAATATTATAGTAAAAGATAGTAAATAATAAGGTAGTAAATAATAAGACAGTAAATAATAAGATAGTAAATAATAAGATAGTAAATAATAAGATAGTAAATAATAAGATAGTAAATAATAAGTTAGTAAATATTAAGATAGCAAATAGTAAGATACCTCTAGCAAATAATAAAAAAATGAATGTTAAAAAGACAAAATAAACGTTCGCAATTTGCAATTAGGGCACAATTAGTGCAACGAGACAATTAGCCAAATCAAAGCGTAACGTTTTAAGCAGCTAATATTCGGTTCGATTTCGACATATCCTAGTGACTAACGGTGTCATTAAGGCAAAAGTTTTGAAAGTGAGTAGCGCATAAATATTCAGCAGGGCGGCCAACGTCGAAACTTACAACCGTTTAAAGCGATGTTATTTCATTCCAATTAAGATCCTTGCACTTTATTGTATAATTAAAGCGGAAACTTTCCTGACGAGGTGCCTTCGACGGCGTTCGGGGAATCGCAGTTGGCAGTTGGCTTAGGTTCATACATACAGAGATAATATAATAAAATAAATAAACAATGAAAATAATTGAATAAAATATATAACAAAAATTGAAAAAAAAATATATAAAAAAAATTGAAAAAAATATATTAAAAAAATTTAAAAAAATTATATAAAAAAATTTTAAAAAATTTAAAATATTTAAAAAAAAATTTAAAATCAAATGATAATAAATAATAATAAAAAGGAACTAAACAGAACGCTTCTCAGGACATAGATAAAGACATAAATATTTTTTTAAGGAAAATAGTTTTTATGCATTCATTATATTTGCGCATTCTCATGTTCTTACTTATCGTAAATTTGATACGATAGTACATAAATATACTATCGTATCAAATAATACATATAAGTACTGACACATATGTATAGGTATGGTATATGTAAGTTTGGTATATACGTGGTACTATGTGGTACTTATCTATATACCATACTTATCACAGGAAATAACTACTACAAATACTGTGTACCTATCCTAAGTAACTGAATGTATTTCTGTGTAATTCCAGAGTTAGTGGATACGTCGTCTCAGCAATGTAGTCACTCATTACAAGTCGCATTCCAGTCTCTGCGCAGCCACAGCCCCGTTTATACAGCTGTCCGCTTGCTCAGTCACCTTTTTATCACCATACCACCAGCTCGACGCCACCAGCCAGTTCACCAGTTGTTCACCAGTCTTCAGTTGCCTTCAGTCGCGCGCTGTGTGCTGTAGAGCGGTATTTAGCAAAGTGCTGCTATTTCCCCACATGTGCGCCACTGTCACCGCGGAGGCTTCAAATAGGCTAAACCAAAATTAAAAACAGTTTTCTGCAAAAGGACTTTTCTGCAAAAAGACTTTTCATCAAAAGGACTTATTACGAAAAGGACTTATTACGAAAAGAATTTATTACGAAAAGAATTTATTACGAAAAGAATTTATTACGAAAAGAACTATTCATTAGAAGAACTTTTCACCAGAAGACCTCTTCATTAGAAGAATTTTTCAACAGAAGAACTTTTTACTAGAAGAACCTTTCATTAGAAGAACTTTTCATTAGAAGAACTTTTCACTAGAAGAATTTTTCACCAGAAGAACTTTTTACTAGAAGAACCTTTCATTAGAAGAACTTTTCACCAGAAGAACTTTTTACTAGAAGAACCTTTCATTAGAAAAACTTTTCACCAGAAGAACTTTTTACTAGAAGAACCTTTCATTAGAAGAACTTTTCACCAGAAGAACTTTTTACTAGAAGAACTTTTCACTAGAAGAACTTTTTATCAGAAGACCTTTTCATTAGAAGAATTTTTCACCAGAATAACTTTTTACTAGAAGAACTTTTCACCAGAAGATCTTGTTACTAGAAGTACTTTTCACCAGAAGAATTTTCCACCAGAAGAAGTGTTTACTAGAGGAACTTTTCACTAGAAGAATTATTCATCACCAAAAGAGTTTTTAACCAAAAAACTTATTGCACAAGACATACAGTGAAAGATGCCTAAGTGATATGACATCCAGTTTTCCTCGTGAAAAGTGTTAGTGAGTTAGTTAATTAGTTAATCCTGCAAGTTGACTGGTCCATTCTTCGAACCTTTGCCGATCTAGTTTTTTTTAGTTTTGTGGTTTTGCCCCCTTGGAGATTTTGGCCTATTTTGGATTACTTTGGAGAGGTATGTTTACTTAGTATTATTTATTTAGCTTTACTTACTTGCGCTTATTATTACTTATTTATTTTTACTTTCTTCCGTTTATGTGTGTTTATATTTATTTCTACGTATTTATATTCACTATATTAACATTGTTTATAAAAATATTTATATTATTTATTTAGAATATTTATTTAGAACATTAATTTAGAATATTAATTTAGAATATTAATTTAGAATATTAATTCAGAATATTAATTTAGAATATTAATTTAGAATATTAATTTAGAATATTAATTCAGAATATTAATTTAGAATATTAATTCAGAACGCTTGAACAAATGAGGTACAATGAACGAAAGCGTTGACAAAAACAAATTAAACAGAAAAAGCAACCCGGATCAAGTTAGTTATTTTAATTAAAGCAGACAAACCCGGCGACGACGTCTGACGCCCACATTTGCGTTCAGATGTATTTATATAGGGCGTAATGTGTGCATGTGTGCGTTTAAACATATGTATAAGAAACCACATATAAAAATGAAACTCAAACGTTATATGTATATGAAACTCAAACGTAAAATTAAAATATTTAAATATTCACGTAAATAGTTTAAATCAAAATAATTATATTAAATACTATAAATATTTGTTAATCAAAATAATTGTTTGATAGAACCGCCCGAGCTAGCGACCAATGGGCGGCGGCCGGTAATGCAGCGACCCGCGCAATTTTCAACTTTTGTTCTTGTCTCACGTCACAACTGTCACTGTCAGTTGAGCGTGTTTATTGTTCTTTCAAAAATATGTGTTTATCTGACGCCCTAAGACCATTTACTGGTAAGACGTACTGGTAAGACCTAGTTATATGTATTTAAGATAAATTTAACACGTTATTTATTAATAATTCACGTTATTTATTAATAATTCACGTTATTTATTAATAATTCACGTTATTTATTATTATTATTGAGGTTGTATTATTATTATTATTATAATTAGAAATGTGCTATTACAGAACATTCACTTTCTCACGTTATTTATTATTTTACTAGATTTTACGCCTTTTTTACCAGATCTTCATTTTCGTTCCGAGTCGGCTGTCGAAGCAGATACATTTGTAAAACACTGCCACAAAAAATGATTTATTTATTTATTTATGAATATAATTATCAGCGTAATAAAAATAAATCTCCCCGAAGTTTCGGCCGGCGTAATTAGCGATCGTAGCGGGCTTTGGCCATCAGCTCTAATTATTATTAAATTATGCCGGGCGAGATAGCATCGGTGGAAAACGAAACGAAAGCTCAAAGCAACAATCACATTGAGCAATAAGTGTAATCTTGAAAGCAAAATTAGCAATTGTTTATTAGGCTAACTGGAATATATTAGCACTTATACTAGTATCATTTAAGAGGTATTCATACTGTACGTCGTTGTACTGTACTGTGTTCATACCACGTATGTGTTCGTATATGTGCATACTCGTATGTGTTCATACTTACTTGTATACCAACGATATGTTGTATACCTATGTGCCTGTATTTATACTCGTACCACGTCGCGGTGGCCATGACTAACCTACGCCTAACGTAAGCGCAAATAAAGCAAGTTAGGGTTATTTTGGATGACTCATAAGAGTGTTTCATTTTCTGATTAGAGATTTAAACATTCTTAAGAAAGTTCTAAATGAAACAATATAGGTATTCTCGTTTCAGGTATTAATATATTAAATTTAAAATATATATTAGATATTATATTATGTACTATATTGTATAATGTAGTATATTATATAATGTAGTATTGATACGATTATAATGTATACTTATTTTATTACTATTATTATACATAGAAAAATTGTTCCACAAATGAATCCCGTTAGACTAATAAAAAGTGTATAATATGCATATAACAGTAACTCAGGCATTATGTTCCATACACCAGTACTGCCATACACTATAAAATACTGTATTGTGTGAAGCAATCTGTTACTTCTGAGAAACGTATTCTCCATTCTCTTAGATCCTGAAGCTTAACTGCTCCTGTTCATCCTCATTATTTCTATATTATTATTCTTATTATCATGATTATGATTATTGTTATGATTATGATTTATTATTTTTCTTATTATCATGATTATGAATATTGTTATGATTATTACAATTATAACATGTTTATTTTTGTGGGTTGACCTGCAATTTGCCTCATTTCCAATCGGACATGTTTCACCAACATAATCGGTAATTACTGATAATTGCGGGGTTTCGAAACATTCTAATCTCGTTTTAAATGGCCTGCATTCGTTCGTATTTAAATGCTGATGCTGATGAAATGCATTTATGTACCTGCATACTAAAGTACATAGGTAATATAAGAACACATATTTATACACAACATACACATAAAACTACAGACACACACATACTCATAAAACTATTACAGACACACATACACATAAAACTACAGACACACATACACATAAAACTACAGACACACATACACATAAAACTACAGACACACATACACATAAAACTACAAACACACATACACATAAAAATACAGATACACATACATACAAGACTATGCACATACATTCATGTAAGACAAGTACATGCGAAAACACTATAAATTTTTTTAAACACAAGAAGAGGGCAATGAATCGGAATTGATAAAATGTTTACGGCAAACAGCGTCGACCCATATTCCAACGGCCATCACAATGGGAACAATAGGTGTATCAGCAGATTGCGGCACATGAGAGTCATAATGTAGAACCACAACTCACAATGGCGAAAAATGTTTTAGCGCCAATCACGGCCGTGTCATCGACATGCCGCCATGTACACTCAGCGATCGCATTGTACACAACGATCCTGTAGAATCGTCGACAGCCTAGAAATCTCGGTTCAGCGGACTGCTAAGGTCGCTACGCCCAAGAAGCGACTCCAAGGTTGACAATTTTCCTTTTTCTGCGGAGATCTAGTCAGCCGCGAACAATTGATTTTTTGCATTTGCCTTTATAGGCACTATCGATTCCAAAATAGTATAGGGAATAATATAAGAAAATAATGTAGATAATAAAAATAAGAAACTAGTGGTGGTAACAAAAATAAGAAAATAGTACATATAGATAATAAGAGAATAGTACATATAGATAATAAGAGAATAGTACATATAGATAATAAGAGGATAGTACATATAGATAATAAGAGAATAGTACATATAGATAATAAGAGGATAGTACATATAGATAATAAGAGAATAGTACATAAAGATAATAATAGAATAGTACATATAAATAATAAGAGAATAGTACATATAGATAATAAGAGAATAGTACATATAGATAATAAGAGGATAGTACATATAGATAATAAGAGGATAGTACATATAGATAATAAAAATAAGAAAATATATAGGAGACAATGAGAAGAGACGAATAAAAGCTCAGCGGCGGATGTAAGGCAATATTCTCGAGATCAATTACAAAGAGAGCCATAAGGCCTCACCGATTAATTTGCACGTGATTAATTATACACACATTGCCCATTTCCTCGCTTCTTGCAAAAACTTAATGACACACATCCTCGGGATTCGCCATATCCACTTTTATGGCCCGCATAATTATCGAGGAAAGTTAATTAGGAATGAAAGTGCAGACATCGCTTGTTCCTATTGATCGAGGCTTCGACATCTACTCTTGTTTATGACCGGTAGCGCCATTAGTAGGCCAAAGAAACCATTCGCGAGTCAATCAAGAGAATTGGAAAAAATACTATATGAGAATATTAGTTATAAGAATATTAGTACCTATATGAGAATGTTTGTATATGAGAATATTAGTATATGGGAATATATAAACACACGAACAGAAAAAACACAAGATGGTCTGTACACATGTATGTGGTCTATATCACAAGATTGGCCCGACCTTTGTCAAGCCAACTCGATCAAGCCTCTCCAATTAATCCCTCGACATCAAACAAAGTCCACCAGACAAATTCAGAGCTAATTTTAGAAGAAGAATATTGGTGTTAATTGCCCCAGACCTATTTATTAATTTTTTCATTTATTTATTAATTTTTTCATTTATTTATTAATTTTTTCATTTATTTATTAATTTTTTCATTTAGTTATTAATTTTTTCATTTACTAATTAATTTTTTCATTTATTAATTAATTTTTTCATTTATTTATTAATTTTTTCATGTATTTATTAATTTTTTCATTTATTAAAGACTCGCCGCAAATTTAACCTCTCGCTGCGTAACGTTTTCCTAGATAGATATTTTATCTAACATGATCTCGTTCCGACGGATTAGCTGTACATTTCCATATGGCACTCAGATTATGGCCCAGTTCTACATTTTTGCCATTATGGCCATTACGTTCTGTGTACAACTATTTTCTCATCAAAACAGCCGTAACCAGAACTATAATCAAACAGATTGCTTGAGATTATGGTTTTCTAGCAGAATCATTACGTTGTATTGGGTTTTAGAAATTTTTATTATTTTTGTGCAATATACTATATACTCTAAATATAAGCAACAATACATAACATATAATTATCGTATTCCGCTTATCATGATGCCTACTCCATAAGTTGTGTCCTAGATTAAATAAAGAGTTTCAATAATAGTTTCGCTAATATTTTCCATAATATTTTCGCTAATATTTTCGAAAATAGCTTCGCTAATATTTTCTTTAATAGTTTCGCTAACAGTTTCGCTAATAGCTAATATGGCACACCGCATGGATGATGTTAATATTAACACGTCCAGCAGCCTTCAGTTAATTAGTTAAGTGGCAGCAACAACAGCAAAAGAACATTTATTAGTTACTCCAGGATACGCCATCTGCGAAATGCTGACCTTACGGTGGATCGGTGCAATATACCGAATGTTGGATGAGAGTAGTCATACCTTTGAAATGTCAGTGTCAAGTTGCTTCTAGAGCTCTCACGATGGCGGAGCTCTTGATCCGAGCATCATTATTATTATTATTATTATTATCACCATTATTATTATTATCACCATTATTATTATTATTACCACCATTATTATTATTATTACCACCATTATTATTATTATTACCACCATTATTATTATTATTACCACCATTATTATTATTATTATTACTTCAATTATTATCATTACTTCAACTATAGTAGTTAATAATTGTTTAGCTTAGTGTATTCTTACAGATTTGTGAACAGATTCGAACAAACCAACAATAAAAGTCGCCCACGAACATTTAACACATTTAACGCAATTAATCCCAAAAGTAAAAAGTTTAATGTTAATTTGAGCGCACCAGAGCGTGGTCGCATGCCTTCGCGTCTTTAAGACACCGTGCAAAACGCTGCCTGCTAGATTATATCATCAAATCGCGATAATGCTCTTCTTCATGTACCTTAATGTACTCCTCTTGTGGTTAGAATGGATCCTTTAATTTTCCGTCAGAGATATTGATCGGAGAACAAATGGTCATGTTCGGTTAGAAACTAGGATATTACGTAAACACCTTCGTATGTGTTTAAAATTAACTTACCTACTTTATGTCTATTGATAAAGAAATAAATCTTATAAGGAAGAAGGACTGACATTAATAATAATAATAATAACAATAATAATAATAACAATAATAATAATAATAACAATAATAATAATAATAACAATAATAATAATAATAACAATAATAATAATAACAATAATAATAACAATAATAATAATAACAAAAATCCTAATAATTATTCTTAGCAAGTGAAAAGCGAGCATTTGATATAATTACAATTGCGAATTAAAGGCTTTTTGCAGCGCATTAATAAAAATGAGATTCGTTCATCAGGTGAAATCTCTCCTGTGCTAAAAACGCCAACAAAACGATATCAATCATAATCAACGTCATTTAGCTCCCGTTGCGTTGGTAGCCGCCTAGATCTAGATTGCTGTGCTATTTCATCTTCATTCGTGTTGGTATAATAGCTCTTGAACAACAAAGAAATAAAATCTAAATAGAGTTAAAAATATTCTTAAATCCTGATATGTACACGTATACGCAACTCCACTAATTATATTATCACTTTTGTAACTCAAGTTATACCTATTGCATTTACATTAGCGCCTGACTTCCTTATATTATTCAGTTTCCTGCTCGTGGTTTAAATATTCGCTCAAGGCTGGCGAAGCCAGCAATTTATAGATCGTACCTCGTAACTTATTCATTTACGTCAAGGTGTAAATATCATTTCAATTTATATTACTCATTTCAATTTATCTTACTAATTTCAATTGTTCTAAAGCAGATTTAAAAAAAAGCTTAAAAGCCATATAATACTTATATGTGATAATACCAACAAACCCATTATCTCCTCATGTCTACAAACCCACTTATCTATGTATGCTCATTTAAGATAGGACATAGTTAGGTGTGTAGGCAGGCGTTATGCTGATAATAAGCCAAACCTGAGTATACAACAGTTTTGTTATGTAGGTGCACATAAAACATAAACAAGAATAACAGTTACGTGCTTCTGTTTTGTGATTATACTTTGAAGAAACCAAAGTAAGCAGATCAGCTTTGAACTTTAATTTTTTACTGATTTTTTAATGAGATAGTACGATAGTAATGAGTACGATAGTAATAAGGTATATGCACTTCATATATGCATGTATGCTCGTACATATTACCATTGCAATGATATTACTTAGATAAGTGATAAATGGCACAATGTTTAAATAAATGAATCATCGGCAAACCTACAATGATGTGTTCTTGGTTTATGGCATAATTTGGCCTTTAGTTTTTAAATCCAGTCTTATGGGCTTCCTCCGGATTGAAAACGTATAAATATTTATATCGTACATGTTAACACTATAAATATTAATACGATAGTAACTATTAACATGAGAAATATTAAAATGATATCTATTAATATGATAACTATAATAGTTATTATATTAATAATTAATGTAAGAAATATTAATATGATAACTATTAATGTAAGAAATATTAATATCATAACTATTAATGTAAGAAATATTAATATGATAACTATTAATGTAAGAAATATTAATATGATAACTATTAATGTAAGAAATATTAATATGATAACTATTAATGTAAGAAATATTAATATGATAACTATTAATATAAGAAATATC